>APFE031237986.1:191023-204515 GCA_000404065.3 Pinus taeda
AAGCATCTTGTAACACCTCACCTGTCACATTTGCTTCATGATTGTTTTCTCGTTGTGAATCTCCTTCTTTTCCCTTCCGAGATCTACAGTCTTTCTTTAGGTGTACTTTCTTTCCGCATTTCTAGCACACTATTCCCGATCTGGACTTGGATCTGCCTTTCCTTGATTTACTGCGATATCCTGAGCTCTTTCCTCTTTCCATTTTTCTTCCTCTAGACTCTGCACTCAAAGCATTTCCCGATGTCTCATCGGAGTTTTTCCATCGCATTTCCTCACTAAGGATAGCACGTGAACATCATCAAACTTTAAAGTACTAGATCCAGAAACAGAGTTACTAATGGCCATTACCAAAACATTCCAACTTTCTGGTAATGAGCACAAGAATAACAGAGCTCTAACTTCATCATCAAAGTTGACCCCTACAGAACATAACTGACTTGTAACAGTATTAAAATCATTTTAATGATCTGCAACAGATCCACCTTCCGACATCTTCATATTAAATAAACGTTTCATAAAAATACCTTGTTTGAGGCTGAGGGTTTTTCATATAGTTTCTCCAACGTCTTAATCAAACCCTCTGTCGTTGTTTCCTTCGAAATGTTGAAGGCGACCGATGCTGCAAGGCACAACCGTATTGTTCTGATTGCCTTTCTATCGAGAAGGTTCCATTCTTCATCTTTCACACCCATCGGCATCTTGGCTTTTCCGCTCAATGGTAGGTATAGATCTTTCTGATACAGATAAACTTCCATCTGCATCTTCCATAATGAGAAGTTTTGATCGTTAAATTTCTTGACCCTAAACTTACCATCTTTTTCCATTACTCCCACTCGAACATGGAACCCTTCTTTCCTGCGAGTTTATCAACCAAATAGACCTTCGGCTCTGATACCAGTTGTTAGAAAATTATATATTACAGAGCAATGGAACACATAAAATATTGTAGAAATATAAACACATAAAACACATAAAACAAGAGAGACACAGATATAGGTGGTTCACCCAGTTTGGGCTACGTCCACCCCGAACAGCCAGTCCTTCCTTTCTATTATCCAGCAAAATGTAGAGACACAACCTACAGCAAATCCGTTGTAATATCATCTATTTTCTCTCACAGTCTCACAGCTCTGTTTCTCGCTCACACATAGAATACACATCTATTACCCAGCCTCAAATACAATGCCATCATACAAACAGAGGGGTTGCTTTCTAGGGAAGAAAACCCTAAACTAAACATAAGTTCTACCTTCAGATCATCCGCCTAATGAATGCCCCAGATTGACTAGAAATTACTATACTTTTACAAGGAAAATTTACATCTATTTTTAGCTTCGGGGGCGCTGCCCCCGAGCCCCCTCCGGGGGACTGCTGCCCCCTGGACCCCCACGGAGGGGACAAGTCCCCCCCACATGGAGGGGTGTACAAACTTCCTGCGGTATACATCCAGCTAAAACAAAGACCTCTGAACAATCATGCTCCACACACAACATTTCATACCACACTTGTTTATCATTCTCCTTCTAAAACCCTATGCCCTAAATCAATTTGCCCAAAACCTATCTCCTAATCCCTTCCCTAACTCCCTAGACATTATTCCCTTCATCTATTTTTTTCCAATCCCAAAACCTAATCCCTACATCCCACTATTTCCAAACACTATTCTACATAAAACCCTAACATTCCACATACAAAACGTATTCTACCTACTCCCCTACAAATGTTACCTATTCCCCTGAAAACCCTACCCTCTCTCCTAAATCCCGTTCACATTCCCTAAACTCTATTTACATCTCATACATTCACATACCCCTCCATACACTTTGTCCACTTCATTCCTCCACTATGTTTTCACTTCACCATTGTCCATACAACCACAAGTGTTCATAGCCATAAAAATGGAGGGAGATTTTGACCTTGTTGACCATGAGGAGACACAAAGAGTTGATGTCATTGACTTGGATGCTCAATATCCAAGGATTGTCAAAGACATGATCATCAAGAAGCAAGAGGACAAGATACAAGCTTTGTTAGTTAATTCAGAGAGAGCTAAGTGGATCATGAGAGAGAGATGTGGCTTGAAAGGGTAAATACCCACTTTGAGGGGCTTCGAAAGAAAGCAAACAGAGACAACAAGATGCTAAGGCATATGGCCCACCATTATTTGACCCGAAATAGAATATGCAAGAAGAGGATCAAGCACCTTAAGGCAAGATTAAGGAGGGCCTTAAAAGGAAGAAAGAAGGATGAAAAACTCAAAATTTTGGCTGTTGTGACTTTAGCCCAAAAAAGTAACCCATGATGTAGCTTTGAGGGAAAATTGCGCAAATTTTGAAACAATTTTGTCATTTTCCAATTTTTGAATTAGGAAACACCAAAAATTCTAGCTTAGATTAGTGCCTCCTCTTGACAAATGGCTTGTAGATTTGGATTCAGCATCAAAAAATAAGCAAACCCAAAACGTTTCATCAATATTGGAGGATACCTTAGCCACCAAAAGGGCAAAAAACACTCAAAAAGTGCACTCTCTACCACTTTTTGGACGCATAGGAACCAGTCTTGGGAGAATCCACTTTTTAGGGGGCAAATGACCTCCAAATCAGAAAATTCAAAGCGTTCGTGAAACTAGACAGGTAAGGATTTCCAACAAGATATCCTGGGCCTGATTTGGATGAGTGTAAGGCCTTCAAAAGTAGCCTTGAAGTGGTGTTGTGCATCAGGCTCAAGGCACTGCGCATCAGGCAATTTTTGTCAATTTTGCCTAAAAGTCAAATTTCACCTAGTCTCTTCAGCGATTGACTTTTTCTTCTTTTCTTCATAAATTTTGCATTGTAAATGATGTAATATGATGTAAATGTTGATGTAAAACACTTGATGGGGTAGATACATCAAAGCAAAGGTGATTTTAAACTTAATCTATCAGTTTCCTTAGTTTTAGAGGCAAGTTGTTCCACTGCCTATTTTCTTGTTCCTAGTTTAGATGTTGTTGAAATAGTTCCTTGACTCATGGATTCGACCCCTAATGGATAGCTTAGATGGTTTTGAGGTCTATATGATGTCTTTTCTCAGTCATTTGAAAAGGTTGGTCTTTTTGGAAGTGGTGCACACATTGTATACTTGTATCAGCAGATTGGTAAGGAATAAAACCAGGTTTTGCAGCTATTTTTGTGGGATTCTTTTGATACTGTGTTTTTGTATTGTTTCTTCTTCTGTAATAAGTTTTTCTCATGTGTTATATGTTTCAAAATATTTCATTTCCTCTAAACTAAATGAATAAAGAGAAATAGGAAAAATACATTGATATCAGTGCTTTGCCTCGGGAATGCATTTAGTTTTTAATGTTTTCAGAAATACGAAGAGGATTCATGGTCTTTGCATGCCCTCCTCAGCCCCTCAGTGGTCTTAAATCAACCATTTCACTCAATTACTAGTGCATAAACACTTATCTATCTCACCCCATAGAAAATGTCTACAATTCTGACTTCATTTCCCAGACCCAAGCTGCCTACTCCATTTGATTTAGCAACCAAACCATCAAAATCAACCAAAAATCATAGAGCTACTATACCTAGCCTAAAATGTAATTTCAATTCAGTCATCTCAAGCTGTAAATGTAGTCATCTTAACAAATATTGACATGGAGAGATTCCTCTCCCTACCTGGTAGGGTTAGCTACGAGGTTAAGCATGGTTTGTGCTTATCCTAGGATTGCCTCCCTTCAACCTGCGGTTGATCTAGGCTCTAACACCATGTAAGTTGAATGCTTGAGTTTGTTTTCCCCTTAAAGCTTATCAATAACATTGTCAATTGTGTGTCTGAATGAAATGTCACAACTCTCCATAATGGTGATGAAGTGACTTCTACAAATCCCACAACCACTTTACTAAGCGCTTGATAAGTATAAGGGTCACTACCATACTTAATGTTTGGGATATTGAAACCATGGGAATATCTGCAATAACTAGGGAATAGTCCCTTTTAGGTATGATTTTAGCAATGTCTTCATAGGCACCTTGTATTACTTGATATTGAATAGTGTCCAGACCATTTCAAATGAAATGAGTAAGAGTTGGATCAAGTTCAACATTACTAAGATGTTGCTTTCTTAGTCTTTTGATCTGAATTTTTTCAATAAAGCTTCAGAAACTATCTGGTGCTCCATTTGCATCCTTCTTCATATTTAATAAAATAAAAATATATATGTATAAGTTATAAAATAAAAATAGTATACATATGAATAAAAATGAAAGTATAAATCAACATACCTTTTAAATGCAAGATAAAAATATTTTAGTGTTGATGTAGAACTTGAATCTGGGTAGTTGCGTACAACATCCTCCCAACTATTTTCATTCAACAATTTAAATATGTGTTCTTGTATTTTCATGTAAACATTGTGTCAAAATAGATAAAGTAAAAAAAAAAAATATAATGATATGTATAACAAATACTACCAAGAACAATATTTTATATTTAATAGAAAATTATAATCCAGAAATATGTAAAAATAATTCAACAAACTTATTTATGAAATTACTCACACATTACGGCCAGTGATAATTCCCTTGACTTCACAAAAGATAATATTCCTTTGACAATTTTTTCATCCTTAACTTCTTTGCAATTCTCTCAAATGTGTGATAGTCATATCTTTTGGAAGCTTCTTCATTTCAGGATCTGATTTACTGTTGCTACATATCAATGGTTTAGACTTTTAAACTTTCTGATTTTTAATGCCAATGTTCTCCCACATGTTAAAAATATCATTGATCAATTCCTATATCACTCCAATTCTAAATTCCAACTAGAAAATGTTATCAATACTTCTAAATATACCAGAATGTACTTTTATTCCTTTTGAATTGCTTTTTTCCTCAATTTGATAGCCTATTTCCATTCAACATTCCTTTTGAAATTATAAACTAACCTCCACCTTACCCCCACCACATTTTTATTCAAATTCATTATGAATAAATCTAACCCTTTGGATGAATTACTCAATTCAGGTTCCTTTAACTTGTGAATCCCTTTACAATTTTAGCAAGGTTTTTCCTCTATGCATGATTATTGATTTCAATATTATTTTAGTGTTAGTTCCTTCTTGTATTGAGGGCTGAATTTTTTGGTGACTAATGATTATTGAGAAGGATTGCTTTTGTTAATTTTGATATTATCACATCGTAATGTATCTGATAGTTAATTGACAGTCTCTATCAAATGATTTTCGTTCTTTTCCTATCGTTTTCCTTTGTGTACATTTTCTTCCTAATGTTTACTTCGTGATATGGTTTATGAATAAATTTGACCAGATAAACTTGTTTGTGATTTCTCCTTTCTTGCAGCTCCATTAAATTGGAAATATTACTTCCATTACGAGAGTTACCCTTTATGACCAGCATGTCAATATGTTGTGTCCAAGTTGTTTATGCATAAAATTCACACTCATACTTTTTTTCTTCATCAATGTTTAATGTATAAACTTTAATTATGTTGTGCGACGTTGTTATATTGGATCCCTATGGGTATTGTTGAGTCTTATGAATGTATGGCCATTCCATTTCAGGTCAACTACAATTATCCTCAACAGTATCGTTGTATTCTGATTTCGTGGACATTATGTTTTTGTTTATACCTAGAATTGAGCACCTGAAATGGTTGTGCTAATGGAGATGTTCATGATCTAAAACTTGTTGTGTATTTGTATTTCTTTTCTAGTTCTTATACAACATCAGGACATCTATGAATAATTTATACTTTTGAATAGTTTTTCTTATAAATCTATCATATAACCAATTTTTCTTTCATGTTTAGTTGTTGCTATATCTCTTATCTCTAATGTAAGAATTGATTCGAATACTAAGAAATAGTATAACTCTAATTCCTTTATGTAGCTTATATTGGTTAGGTATTTCATGTACAATGCTTTTATCTTATGGAAGTTCCCTTAGGCTCAAGATTAATAAATGGTTTTCCTACCTATAATGCATTTCCAGCTTTTTCTTGTTTTTGTTTACATGCTTTTGTTTTAAGCATTATTACGAAACCTATTTACTCCATTGTATTAATTCTCTTTCTTCATTGTGTTAGCTATGAATTACCAACTCCTAATTTCTGGGTTGAAATTCTGCAAAACTTCACCAGTGTCGACCTGTTGATTGAGATACTATATTTATATATAACCATTGATCAATACAAGCATGTGGCACTACAAGAAAAAAGGACATTGGTGAGGGTGAAAAATGTCACCATAAGCTCATTAGTGATGGTCAAAAGAGCATTCATCACCAAACAATGAACGCCACCAAAGGTGGCGTCACCAAAACTATAGGTGATGTAGTGACATACAAAGTCTGTCACTAATAATTATTTATAATGACAGATAGCAACCATCACCATTTTCTATGAGCAATGGTGATAGACCATAGCCTCCGTCACCAAAGATGGCATCACCAAAAGTATAGTTGTTGTAGTGACATTCAAAGCTCGTCACTAGTAATGATTTATAAGGATGGATATCGACCGTCACCATTGCATATGAGCAATGGTGATGGACCATAGCCTCGGTCACCAAAACTTAACGTCACCAAAGGTGACGTTGCCAAAAATATAGGTGTTATGGTGACATTCAAGGTCCATCGTGAATATTTATTATAATGACAGATAGTTACCATCACCATTTTATATGAACAATAATGATTTATTGTGATGGATCTTTAATGACCATCACTATTGTTGCATATATATGGTGATATTCATTGACCATCATCAAAAGCTGCATTGCTAGAAGTACAGTGTTGTGGTGACATTCAAGGTCTATAGCGAATAATGACTATAATGACGGAGAGCAACCATCACCATTTCATATCAACAACAATGATTTATGGTTACAGACCTTCAAGGGTCGTCATTATTGATGCGTATATATGGTGGCATTCATTGACCTTCACCATTTCATATTTTTGCTGAGGGTTGAAAAATGTCACCAAAGCTCATTGGTGATGGTAAAAAGAGGCCCTGTCACCAAAAATTGATCATCGCCATTCCATATGGATTCCAGGGCATGATGGAATTGAACCAGCAACCTCCTGCTTGTAAAGAAGGTGCTCTTCCATTGAGCTAGCACCCTTTAAAGAATTATATTTTTAAAAATTAAACCTTGAAACTTCATAAATTGTAAATTCTACAACTTTCAATAAATTAAAGTCTCGAGAATATTTTACTAAACAAACAAAGCAACATCGAAGCTGTAGGTCCCTACCTAATAGTTATTGAAGTTATGAAAATTGGGCGAAGGGAAAAATAATTATGTATAAGAGAATCAATATGTTGAATACTCAATTAGAAGTGAAATTTTGAAGACATTTATAACCTATAAATGACCTATAACTATCAAATGCACCAAATATTCCAAAGGAAATGTCATAATTGGATAGCATATGGAAGAAGAGGAGGCAAGGACTTGGAACCCTTGTACATCTTGGCATGCCTTAGCAATTGGCACATCTTAGTTTTTTTGATATGTCTTCGTACTATTTGGCACATCTTAGCATGTCCTAGCATTCCCTAAAATACTTGGCAGTCATGACCTCACAACTAGCATTGGATTTTTCCATGACTTGGGAACCTTACATTCACTAGAACACCTTGGCACTCCATAGTTGTCATGCCCTCTGTTATCCTCTATAATGTCCCAGGCTTATGACAAGATCAATGGAGGTAACCATAGAACAAGATTTTAGTTTGGTAGCTAGCCCTACCAAACTAGAGAGGTGTCTCTCTATGAAATCACAACCAAGATATGACTAAAATGTAAAGGATTTTAGGCTAGATAGCTAGGCTCATGTGGGTTTCTAGAAAATTTAGGGACTTGGAACTCTATCCATCGGTGTCTTGTCTAGTAGGGACTTTATCAAGGAGGCAAGGACTTGGAACTCTGTCTAGGATAAAGCACCTAACATGCATGACAGAAGATCCCTAGAATAGAGTACCCTACCCAGAAGAGTGTCCCCTACTCAAAATATAGAACCCTTCTCTACTGTGCACTTTTCTTAAAGATAAATCTATGCATAAAATAGTACTAAGAAAAACATCTAAATTAAGAAAAGTGAGCATCTAAGTCAAACTATAAAAGTATAATAAATATGGCTCTATATAAGTTTAGCAAACACTAGACAAGCACGATTGCATACAACAACAATAAGATGCCTAAAATCAATGTGATTCTTTCATAAATGCTATACCCTCACAACAAAACTGGAACCTATAGCATGTACCCAAAGGTTGGGTGCATCTGCTGAAGGTGTAGATTAAAAGGATCTATTGAGATGAAGTAATATTGAAGGAGAAACACCTTCAAAACAATAGATAAAGTCTACTATGAATTCAACCCATTTGCACACAGACCAAGGCTGTTATTGGGTACACTTCTCTTCTGAATGGAAACTGCAATGTATTATAGTGTTGCTGAAGAAAAGACACCTTTAGTGCAACACAGATAAAACTCTAACATATATTGTCATTGTGGCTTCGGTTGTCGATGATATCATCAATATAGGTAATGACTTTGATAATTAAAAAACCAAAAGGTGAGATGCATATATCATTTGAAATGACAAATTTGGGCATACTTTATTATTGTTTAGGAGTGTGAGTATAGAAAATGCAAGGTAGCCTATCGCATCTTTATGTCGCAGGCCAAGGATGTGAAGAAATACATATAATATTAAATAGAATGGTATAAGTCGATTGCGGGCTCTATTGAAACAAGAATGGAATTCTCCTTGTGCAGGTTCTAATCTAGTGGGTATAGCTTTAAATAAGAAATTGATAGTTATGGGGTTGAAATTGTCTCACAATTCATGAAAAGTCCCAAATTTTTTCACTAGAAAGAAGTAGAGAAAATCATTAGGTTTATGGAAGGGAACACCCTATTTGCAGGAAGATAACTTTAAATTAGTTGGGCATATTATGTCTCATCTTCTTGTACGTGTGTTCTTTCAAAATATAACCACATCTAAAGACTCAATAACAACTCTGGTAAAGTTTATAGATCTAAAGAACTTCTAAGAAAACCCATCGCTTAATGATAATTGAGTGAGTAATATGTCGAAGGATTCAATCTTGCACTCAGTCATAAAAAGGAACTTGAGGTATCCAGCATCTTGCCAACAAACCAACTCCAACCATAATGTGAAGGTAGGTTAACTGCGAAACTTCTTTCCCACTTTGTAGTATTTTTCCCTCTTGAATTCCAATAGGTATTTCGCTACTTAGATCCACAAAACTCATGCTAGGTAAATTCTGCATGATACAATTGTGACACGAAAGCTTGACACATGCTCTAGTTTCCCTCTAAAAGAGGGTAAGCTAAAATATTATGATAATCTTAACTGTAATTTAATCATACTCTATTGAGGTATTGCATGGAATAAACAATATACTATCAATGCACTAATGAAGAACTAAAAATAAATGAATTTCTTATTGCTACAATAGCACCTCTTGGGATCCTTGGATAAAGCACCTAACCTACATCGCAAAATCTTCCTAGAATAGAGTGCCTCCTACATAGAAGTGTGTCCCCTACTCAAAATATAGAACCCTTCTCTACTGTGCACTTTTCCTAAAGATAAATCTATGCATAAAACATAACTAAGAAAAACACCTAAATTAAGAAAGGTGAGAATCTAAGTCAAACTATAAACGCATACTAAATATAGTTGTATCTAAGTTTGGGAAACACTAAAAAGACATGCTTTCATACAACAACCACAAGATGCCTAAAATCGAAGCACTTCTTTCATCGCTGCTACAACCTCATAGGAAAACTATAATCTACAACATGTATCCCAAGGCTGCATGCAACTACTAAAGGTGCAGACTGAAAGGATCCACTGAGATGAAGTATTGTTGAAGGAGAAACAACTTCAAAACAACAAACAGAGACTAATGTGCATTCAACAATCTGTGCACAGGCCAAGGTTGTTACTGGGTACACTTCTCCTCCAAAATAGAAACTGTAGTGTATTGCTACTTTACTGAAGGAGAAACACGGATAAAAATATAACATATATTGTCACTATGGTATCGGTTGTATAAGATCTCATCAATATAGGTAAAAACTTCGATAATTGAAAAACCAAGAGGTGAGCTACATAGATCATTTGAAATGATAGATTCGTTCATACTTTATTATTTTTTAGGAGTGTTAGTATAGAAAATGCAAGATAGCCTATTGCATATTTATGTCACAGACCAGGGATGTGAATAAATATAGAAAATATTAAATATCAAGTTACAAGTCGATTGCAAGTTCTTTTGAAACAAGAATGGAGTTCTCCTTGTGCAGATTCTAATATATTGGGTATAGACTTAAATAAGAAATTTATAGTTAAGGGGGTTGAATTGTCTCACGATTCATGGTGAGTTCCAAAGTTGTTCACTAGAAAGAAGTAGAGTGAGTTGGCAGGTTTATGAGTGGGAAGACCCTATTCATAGGTAGATAACTTCAAATTAGTCGGGCATATTATTTCTCCTTTTCATTATGTGTGTGATTTGAAAATATAACCACCTCCAAACACTCAAGAACAACTATAGTAAATTTTATAGGTGTGAAGCACTTATGAGAAAACCCATCACTAATGAAAATTGAGCAAGGAATATGTCAAAGTATTCAATCTTGCACTCAGTCACAAAAATGAAGTTGGGGTATCCAACATCTTGCCAACAAACCAACTCCAGCCATAATTTGAAACACAAGTTAACAGTGAAACATCTTTCCCACTTTGTGGTATTGTTTCCTCTTGAATTCCAACAGGTATCGTGTTGATTAGATCCACAAAACTTGTCCCAAGTAAAATTTGCATGATACAATTGTGACGTGCAATCTTGACACGCACTCTAGTTTCCCTCTAAAAGAGGGTAAGTCAAAATATTATGAAAGTCTTAACTGTAATTTGATCATACATCGTTGAGGTATTGTATGGAATAAACTATCAATGCACTAATGAAGAACTCAAAATAAACTAATTTATACACATTTGGAATCTTTACTTAGTCTACAAAAAGATTAAGCAATGGTAGTGATCACTCTTTTCCCTCCCATGGAAGGTCTATACAGAGTCAACAATAAATTGATTTAAAAGTTAGGTATATGCCTGACAAATAGGATTCTAACTCTTCAACTCTAATTTAGTGGCAAGGAAATATTCAACTGTAAATGCTTGATCTTCCAAAGTGTAAATTTCTAGATGAATGGCTAGATTATATCTCTCCATTGTCCACATATCCCAAAAAGCCATGTATGCCTGGACTCTAGTTGTATGTAAGAGAGAGGATATCACATAAATAATCCATTATCAAAAGAAAAAGTTAAAGCACAACATTCTATGGAGAATTTTTTAAAAATTACATACCTTAGAAAGTTTGAAAGGACATAATTGAAGCTTCCCTCTCCTTCCACACTTCATTAAATCTGCCCCTTTTCCAATGTAGATGTGGCCTGTAGAATCACAATCAGAAAATAGAATATGAAAAGTAAGTTTAATGAATTAAATTATCTTCGTTATACCTCAAGAAAATGGACTGTCAGAAATTGGATTGATTCTCTACAAAAGATGATATAGCAAGATCTAATTACATTTTAAATTGAAACAAAGGTAAATTGGATTCATGCTCTACAATAGATGATATAGTGAGATCTAATGACATTTTCAACTCAAACAAAGGTAAGTTGAGTAAGTTCAAGGTCCAAAATGATGGCATCCAACTTATGAGTGGCAGTTACTATATATATCTAGTTAGAGGCTATAACATAAATATATTTGTTATATGTGAAGATAAAAAAAATGAAAGGAATGTGAAATTTTGACCTTCAACTATAAGTTGGTTTCAAGGACTAGATCAAACCATAACATTGTTATCAAGATAATCAACTCACCCATGCTAGTATGCTTCTAGTAGTTTCATGATTAAACTCAAACTTAATAAAATTAAAACAACATAAATTAACTGACAATATTTCTGAGGTTGGTTACCTAAGGATTATATCATACTAAATTACCTTTTGCATCTAACATTGAAAATGACTGTGAAAGAGATGAAGACAAATCAATGATTATGATGAATGCATGTGATGAATAAAATAAAAAAATACATTCCTTCTTGCTATTGATGAGCCTTCTAAGGGATTCTTGGATGAAGTTGATCCTAATCTGATTTCTGAAATCAAGGAGACACTTTTTAGCTACTCTAATTTGATGGAAAAAAACCCTAATTATTATGAAAATGAACATGGAAATCAATAAGCGTCGATGAACCTGGTCTTGAAGAAGGTGTCTCAAAGTTTAATATGGATAGTATTTTAAATTTCTATAGCTAGCAGAGGGTTTTCCCAGTTTGGTTCCCTAGAAAAATTTGTTTTTTTGCTATAGTGTGACTGTGTTTTATTTCTATTGTATACCACTACAAATTGGTAGAGATATCTTTTGTCTTGGTGCAACAATTAGTTTCACATTTATTCATTCAAGCAGTAGCAGAATTTCAAGGAAATTATACACAAGGGACAATTAATCTATATTTTTGCTTATATATTTTGCAAGTAAAATTCACAACTAAATTTTCATCCAAATTGTTTAGGTTACTAGCAAGTGGTATCACATCATATCTCAACATTGCAAGGCATAAATCATACTATTCAATAAGGTTGAGACTTGAGATACAAAATATTCCCAAGTTATGCAAGCAAGAAAACTGTTGATTTTTACTTCTAAATCTATCCAACCATAACAAAATTCTGCCATTTTCAACACCCTCTAGTCAAAGTTATTCCTAGCCTCATTCAACTCAATTAAGAATATGTCAATCTCGTTGAGATTTCTTCTTCAGTTTATGCTTCTAAGTTATATATTTATGGAACCTAATATATCATTTATGTTAATTGATTATTCATTCTAAATTATTTAGTTTATCGAGTGCATCTACCTAATTTTCTGATCAGTTTCTCGACAAACTCTATAGACATTTGCAGCAGAAAATGGAAGACCATTTCAGCACCTCGTGTTATAAAACTCTAATATAGAAAAAGTATTTTGGGTTGTTTCCCTAAAAATATTTACAAAATTTTCAATCCCAAATCCATTTCAGGGATAATTTTAGTCGAGGAGAAATTTAGTATTGTTTCTGGAAAATTTGAATGTAAATAAAAGAAATTGTTCCTGTTTGCTAAAAAGATTCCAGCACTAAATATGAGTGAATTCACAGAACTTAAGATTTGGAAATAATGAAATTTCACTTCACTTTTCTAGGACCATATATGAATGAATTCACAAAACCTGAGATTTGGATTTGTAGGTTTTAACCCTGTACAGAAATTACCTGCATACGAATTCTAAATCACAAGAAAAATAAAAATGCAAGAGCATAGCACATAAAACACATATACATAGAGATTTCCCACTGGATCTCAAAACCGAGACTACCAGCTTGATTTTTC
>APFE031237986.1:208714-302393 GCA_000404065.3 Pinus taeda
AGAAAAATAAACAATGTGAGAGCATAACACATAAAAAACACATATGCACAGATATTTTCCCCTGGATCCCAAAACTGGGACTACTAGCTTGATTTTTCATTATATTCCTTTCAATGTTACAATACATATTTATACATGCCAAAGCGTCCAATACCATGGATCGCAAAACCATCGCGTCCAAAACCATGGACCGAAAACCATAGGTAGGTTCGCCCAACCTAATATAGGGTCCAAAAAAAATTTCTCGGGGCGCTACCTCGAACCCCGTAGAGGGGGGCTACTCGCCCCCCTCAAACCCCCCGGACAGGGGGGGCTGTCGCCCCCCTTGTGACCCCCCCACTGCGCAATCGGCGCAACGAAGGGGTGGCTCCGCCCCCCCTCTAACCCCCTGGTTCACTACGTAGGTTAGTCGTGGAAAGAATATAACACAACCCAACAGGATTCTGGAAACACTTCAATTTCACCTAATTTATTAGGATTGGAAGTTCCATAAGATGAAAACATGTAGCATTAAAGATCTATTTTACTTGTTTAAGGACAATGTTTAATTTATAAATAGTGATACAAGAATCCTTGTATACATGCCTGACACAGTTCTTTGGTCACAACTAATGAAACTAAATTCCATCAATACATAACAGACAATGTAAAATTTAAGAGAGCATCTACTTTTCAACATATGCTCTAACAAAATAAACATCTATATAGTCATATAAAGTTGTCACCACACCAAAAAAGGAATTAAAAACCAAAATAAAAATAGGAACAAACTTGGATTGTTATGGTTACTCTAGCAAAATGTTAAATATGATCAATATGTTAATATGGAAAATAATGTAGTTGATTATGATTTATTGAGCCCAAGGGGTTAGCCCAACTAAATGTCATTAATGTTACTGGGTATTTGGCTTGTTTTATACTGGCAGGTGCCCTGTTCGAAATCCCTTGGGTGAGGTGCACTAGTCAATGCCAATGGGTTTACCAAGGATGTTATCCATGAATATGTGGAAACATGCATTGGGATTCCCCACAGAGTTTTTCTTGGAAAGAATAAAAATAGAATTTCCTAAAGAGAAATTTTGAGATGCATACAATGTACACCCAATAAAATCAACTCTATAGAGACAAACCATAAAAGAAGGAAAAATACAGATGCTCCAATATAGTAAAGGCCATCAATTATACTCATAAAGATATTATATTTCAGGTATGCTTATGGACAGTAAGACAATATACCCTTATGTGTGGTCTATTGTCAAACAAAGGTCTTACTAACAATGGATCATGTGATCAAGTGAAATAGTGGTAATGTCAATGATGAAGTGAGTGATCAAGTAAAATATGAATCACATATGAATTGTGATTGATCTTCAGTTATATGGTCGTGATCTTACATCCCTCTTCTGCACTAATTGTTGAACAATTTCAGATAGATAAGTATTCCTAAATGTATATATGAATTGTATTGAATTATTACTATTTTTTATGGTTTATTTCATTGTTGAATTAACTTTTAGGTTTCCCTGCTTGTGTTAAGCCGCATTTGTGATTAATGGAATGGTTGTGTGTATTTAGGTTGCATAAATTTATAGTTTCATTCATGTCAATAGTAAATAGTTAATATCAATTACTTAGTAAATTTGTGTGAATTTGTGTTCACTTTTTATGTGAATTATTCAATTTAGTTACTTCGTAAATTTGTGTGAATTTGGGTTCAGTTTTTATGTAAATTTGGGTGGTAAACTGAAGTACCACATCCTCAAAGGGCACAAAAGTTATTGGGTATATTACATCCATGGACCAATACCATGTAGCTACGTTTGACATGCAGGCCCTAAAAATCTAGCTCCTATAAAATAGGAGAACTACCCACAACGATATGCACCTATAAATGCAACCAACATGATGCAATATGGCACATACAAATCTAGGGTTGAAATTCCCTTAATGCACATTAGAGAATCTACCTCAGTGGGCCTCAGACTTTGTGAGAAAGAGTGAGTAGATCGTAGAGTATTGGCTTGTTTCAGTCTTTACACAAAATTTAAGTAATTTTTAGTTATGAATCATATAAGTTTCAAAGTAACTTCTACAAATTTTCATAATTTAATGGTTTATTTCAGTCTTTACAGAACATTTAAGTAATTTTTAGTTATGAATCATACAAGTTTTAAAATAAATTCTACTAATTTTCATAATTTAAGGGCACTTTCACTGATCTAGAAATAGAGAATGAATAAAAAGAATAGGAGCTTACTGATGATGACATCATCGCAGGGGTGCTAGAGCTTCATTTCGATTCCATTGGAGTCCAGTGAGGTGCGCAGTATTCTCATAACAGCCCTGGTGACCACAATGTTAGAAATTTTGAACATCTAAACCTCTCATTTGGGTCTTCTACCCCTTGTTCTTTATTATAATAAATGGCTTCTCAAAGTCATCCCTGCAAATAGTAACAAAGTGAGGGACAGAGATTAAAGCATACACTTAAAAGCAAGGATGAAAAAAATAGTTAATTTTGAATCAAAGATCTGAGGTGTGTGTATTCCTCCCTGTGTGGAAGAAGACTAAAAGTGGGGTGGAAATGCAGCAAGGTTATAAATGAAACATACTTGGTAGCCATTAATGGATTGAAAATCCAATGGTGGGGTTTGATATTAGTCTGCTACCGGTAAAACCTTCATTCAAAACTCTCTTCAATCTCATTTTCCCTCCCACCCTGTGAAAAGTGAAAATATGCTACTCATAAACTTAAAAGCAAGGATGGAAAAAATAATGAATTTTGAACCAAATAACTAAGGTGTGTGTACTCCTCCCTGTCTGCAAGAAGACTAAAAGTGGGGTGAAAATGCACTGAGGTTAGAAATGAAACATACCTAGTGGCCATTAATGGATTGAAGAACCAATGGTGGGGTTAGAGATCAGAGGTGTGTGTACTCCTCCCTGTGGGGAAGAAGACCAAAAGTAGGGTGGAGATGCATACAGGTTAGAAATGAAACATACATGGGTGCCATTAATGAATTGAAGATCCAATGGTGGGGTTTGATATTAGTCTGCTACTGGCAAAACCTTAATTCACAACTCTCTTCAGTCTCGTTTTCCCTCCCTCCTGTGAAAAGTAAAAATATGCTACTCATTTTCCCTCCACCTTATGAAAAGTGAAAATTTAATTCACAACTCTCTTCAATCTCATTTTCCCTCCCACGCTGTGAAAAGTGAAAATATCTAATCGTTTTTCATCCACCCTATGAAAAGTGAAAATATACTACTTGTTTTAGAACTAAATGAAGATTGGAAATGGGAGGGCTTTGTTACATCAAAATTAAGGCTGAATTTTTTCAAAAATGTTAAAATTTCACTCCCTAAAAAACAATGAACACAATATTTATAGAGTATAGAGTAGATGTGTAGGTGTAATGTAAGTATGTAAACAATTCGAAATATGGACTTGGTTTAATAATAATAATAAAAGTCAAAAGTATGGGGATGAGTGCAAAATTTTAAATGTTGGCTCAATTAATAATAAAAATAATAAAATTCAATTTGTTATATTTTGATTTTGTTATTAAAATGTGAATAGGCTTTGTTCCAATACCATGAACCAATAACATGGCTTATCAATACCTCAAGCCCAAAAACCATAACTTATTTCAAAACAAAAATATTTTATAACAATATGACAAGATTCTTAACCATGGATATTCACCTCCCAATTTACAAAAATATAATTAACTTGTAAAAAATTGGTTTTAACTTCTAAAAAAATGGTTTTGTTATAATACCATGGGCCAATACTATAGTTTATCAATACCACATGCTAAAATATAACTTATTTCACAATCAAAATATTTTATAACAATATGAAAACATTATTAAATGTGGATATTCGTTGTCACTTTACCATGGATATTATTAACTTGGAAATAGACTTTGTTACAATACCAAGGGCCAATACCATGGCTTATCAATATCACATGCACAAAAAAATAACTTATTTCAAAATCATAATATTTTATAAGAATATGACATGATTCTAAATCACGGATATTATGAACTTGTGGATAGGATTTGTTACAATAGCATGGGCTAATACCATGGCTTATCAATACCACATGCCAAAAAATCATATCTTATTTCACAATCTAAATATTTTATAGCAAGATGACAAAATTATTAACCATCGATATTCACCCCCACTTTACCATGGATATTATTAACTTGTAAATAGGCTTTGTTACAATACCATGAGCCAATACCATGGCTTATCTATACCACATGCCCAAAAACCAAAACTTATTTCACAATAAAAATATTTTAATTTAATTCAATTTTATAACATTTTTTCTTTGAAGCAAATAGGAAAAGGGTTGTAATTAGTTTTCAAATATATATAAACCCTCTATCACCAAGACTACTAAAATTATTCCCATATAAATTAAATTAAGGTTTTAATAAAATAAAAAATGAGAATACTTTTGTGTTAAAAGATGTGAAATTTATATAATACAAATATTAGTAAGAACCAACATAGATATATCTTAACTAAGGATACAAGTGATGATAGCAAGTAAAGTGAAGGGAAGAGAGGGGAGGGAGATAGTGACAAAGATGGAGGGTGGAGAGAGAGAAAGAAATAAAGAAAGAGAGAGTGAGAGAGTGATGGGGGGGAGATGGAGAGAAGGAGTTAGGAAGAGAGAGAGGGGAGAGAGAGAAGAAGAGAGGTGGGGAGAGATTTATGGAGTTGGAGGGGTAGAGAGAGAAGAAGAAGGGGGGGAGATAGTAGGAGGAAAGGACTAAGGCATAGGGAGATAGGGGTGGAGAGAGAGAGGGAGTGACAACGGAGCAATGGAGAGAGGAGAGACAGAGAAAAGAGAGAGAGGCAGAGAGGAAGAGGGAGCAACAAAGAGAGTGTGTATGTTTGGGGGGTGAGATAGAGAAAAGGAATAAGAAAGAGACGCATACATACAAATATAGATATTATGTAGTATTATATAACTAGCCTAGATCCATCTTAACCTGGATCTATCAAGCACCAAAAATGAGGTTTCAACTTCGAGAGATTGGATCCCTCTCGGCACTTGATGGATTTAGGTTATGATGGATCTAGGCTGGCTTAATAAGTTTGTAGTTGTGTTTGATAAACTAACACTTTTTTTATGGTTGTCTTTGAATTTTTTTTTTCCATATTTGGTGTATTTATCATAATAATATAATCTAATTCTAATTTAATTTTAATCTTACATTTTTTATGCAATGATTTTGTTGTTAGTTCATAGAGATAGACATGTTATACTTTTTGAAATTGAAAAGGAAACACATTCTCTTAACTTGGTTGTATTGAAAACATTTAAGTGTAAGAAAGAAACATGCCCTTTTATCTTGGTTGCATTAAAAACGTAAGTGTTCTCATATACTAGGTGGGTACAAACAAGAGAGAGTATATGGTAAGTGGATTAACTAGTTAAAAAGAAATGTTAGTTAAGGTGGAAGTTACAAAAATCTAACAAATAGGTTAGGTTTATGATATTACTGTTTTGGGACATCTAAAGTTGAAGGTACATTCCATGGAGGTGTAATCTAAGCCCTTGGGTGTAGGGCACATATTATGGGTATCTTGGACTTTTGGTGTGTATTAGTGGTGTCAATTAATGGTGGAGATTCCAACCAATGAGTAGGCAAAGCTTTTCATTTACAAGGTTGGCATCAATCAAGTATTCTCCCTCTCTACCCAACTCTAGGATGAGGAGTGTGCATAATAGACATATTATTGTCACAAATTTCAAATATTTGATTATCTTTAAGTTCAAGGGCTTAAAGTGGCTACCTCAAACTACAAATATTTAAAGGAACTATGTGTTTTTCAATTAAAACCTTTTGGTCAAGGAGTTGCAAAAGAGGAAGGCCTTATGGTTATTTTTAAGGGGTTGTAATGACCCTCATATTGTGGTAAATATGTAGATATGATGCTAATGGTCTTGATCTTAGTACATTCATGTATATAATGTAAATATTTTCCTATCAACTTGCATTTTATAAATATGATAAATATTTTTTGGTTACCCTAATGTACATTTTGAAGTTCCACTTGCACGATTATGGGAAACACTTCACAGTTATCCTTTTGTACATAGGGAATATCATAATTACTCTATCCCCACAAATATAATAGTGAATAGTGTCTAACTGAATCAAAACCCTAACCATCGACACAATCTCCATTGATGAGGCTTCAACCAATGGTCCTTCCTTAAGGTAACCACTTATAATTATTGATGGCACATTTTTCAACTCAATGATGCTTGTATTAACTAGGGGGAGTTAGATGGAACCATAATGAATTCAAGGTGAGGGTAAAAACGAAAGTTAAACAAATACCATAATAACTTATACATATGTATTTATACTAGGGGCATGATACAAGTATAAGGAACTCTATTAATGGGGGGTTTAAAGAGCATATAGCTCGACTCATATAGTTGAAAGAGTAAAAATAATTCGACCCAAGACCTAAGAAGAGACTCATAGACACTCAGAGGCATAATATTTACAGGCCTTAGTTAATGAGGGCGGGGAGATATTTTACAACCTATTAGCACACATGAATGGATTTTTCTTCTCCCTCATACCTTGTTGATTCTAGAACAGACCTAGGAAGAGGGAAAATGATAGATAGGGAGAAAATGGAAGGCCAAATGGTGGGAAAGGGAAAATCCAGTTAGCCAAGCCCTAACTTACTAGAAGGATGGAGTGAGAAGTAGAAAGACAAGAGAAATTGGGATAAGGAGAATAGGAAGCAAAAGAGCATAGTGAGAGGAGAGTAAGGGAGGAGGAACTGAGAATGAACACGATGAGGAGAGGGCAATCAAAGGCAGGGAAGTCACTAGGTAACTACTCAAAGGGTGTTGTTGCAAGGAGGGTGTCACACTTGGACATTGTGGGGTTTTCACCACGAAGATAACAAACTAAATTCTGATGTCAAAGGTAAGACTCCATCATGTTTATGAACTATGCATTTGACATTTACATCATCAAACTACCACTTCTCTACATCTAATTAACAATCAAGTTCTCGGGTCTAGCCCAATGGGAAAATCACTAACATGAATCTCTTTAGAGAACTAAAATTTCCAAAAGATCTTATAGTCATATATTTGTTGGTTAGTTTTACAATCCAAGATTTAGGAACCTTAACTTCATGCTTGTGGCTTATCCACCTTCAAAGTAATGTGACAGAAACACCTAGCAATATTTTCACACTAAAAACTATACAATAAACTTAATGGTAATATCTTAGTGAAGAACATGTAACTAGCTAGACTCTGGAAGGGTTTTTGGATTGAATGTTAGTGAAACTCATTACAGTTAGTTATGCCAATGTGTGTTGAGTGTTAGCGAGTGCTAGGGAAACACATGGGAGCACTAGGTCAAAATGCATGGAAATGAATGAATAAGAGTGTGTGACATGGAGTGTCAATGAGTTCCAGTTGTGCTAAGAGGGGAGTGAGATGGTATGTCGAGCAGTGCTAAGTCATTCTAGCATGCCAGAGAGACATGCAGCCAATATGTGCTAGGTTCCAAGGTATGTCAAATAGTTCTAGGAAGTGTTAGGGAGCATTAGGGAAACACAAGGGAGAACTAGGTGAAAATATTGCATGTAAATGAACGATTAAGAGTTTGTGACAGGAAGTGTCAGTCATTTCAAGGTGTTCTAAGGAGGGAGTGACAAGATATGCTAGGAAACGCTAAGGCATTCCAGAGGCCAAGGAAACATGACAAGATGTGCTAGGTGCTAAGGTGTGATAATGCATGCTAGGGAGAGTTATGGAGTGTCAGGGAAAAACGAGGGAGCACTAGTTTCAAATGCATTAAAATCAATGAATAAGAGTGTGTGATAGCGATTTTCAACGAATTTTAGGTGTGCTAAGGAGGGAGTGACAAGGTATGATAGGTAGTTCCAAGGAATGCAAGAGTTCCAGGGTGACATGCCAAGATGTGCCAAGTCCTAGGGTGTGCCAATGTGTGTCATGGAGTGCCACGAGAACATAAGGGAGAAATAGTTCAAATTGCATGGAAATGAATGGATAAGAGTGTGTGATAGGGAGTATCAGCAAGTTCAAATTGCGTTAAGGATGGAGTGACAAGGGTATATGCTAGGTAGTTCCAGGGAATGCTACAGTGTTACAGAATGTTAAGGAGTGGTAGGGTCTGTTAGGGAGTGGAAAATCATGCCAAGGAATGCAAGGTATGATAATGTGTGCCATGTAGTTGTTATAGAAATTTTTGGGCACCGCAACCCCATTCATAAATTTCCATAAACCAAGGGCTCCTAAGTCCCTAAAAGTGTTGCTTCACTCCCTAAAGGAGCAAGGTTAGCTGGTTACATCATCTCCGAGAATTTTTCCATAGAAAACTGCTCAAAACTAGTCAAAACTGGACCATACAGAATGGTCAATGCAGAGGGTGTGATGCATCTCACCTGCTCAGTGTAAATGGTGTGATGCATACTAGAAAGCCCTTCTGTACGGTGCGATGGGTGACAATGGACAAATGGCAGGGACAGTTTGCAAGGTAGAGGATCATGGAATCTTCCAGAAACTTCTCCTCTTACACTTGCCTCTCTGAATTCGCCCAGAGATGAGTAAGAGATCATCAATCTGCAAGTGGAATCAAGAATTATCAGAGAGAGGACACTAATCGAAATCCCAGAAGCTAACTCACCCCCCTACAATCATCTATATATGGATCCCTCATCATAGAGATCCAGAGGCTGGAATCTTGTATCTTGAAAGCAAGTGTTGTTGGTTTCTTGCTGCAACATCATAGTGTTGGGTGATCTAAGCTTTAGATGAGGTAAAGAAGGGATTTCATGCTGGAGGATGATGCTGGGTCAGAAAAATTGGTTGTAATCCTCTTTGCTTACTCTTGATATTAATAAAACTATTCAAGTTTTCCTCCACATTCCTGTATGTTTGATGATATATGCACTTGTTTGGTCAATACATATCTGGTCCTGTATTGTTTATGACTGTTGACCTCTGTTCTTCGATAGTATTATGCTGCTTTGATTCCACAGGTGCTCTTTGAAACTGGGTATACGAAGAAGGAGCGGCAAAGATCTATAAGAAGGGAGAGGAACCAAGCACAAGACTGAGGTTGGTGTCCTTTGTTCCCCTCTTATCTACTTCTCATAAAGGAAAGCGAAAGTGGTTTTAGTTTGTTTGTTTCTAAGATAGCTACCAATCTTAGTGGGACTAGCAGCTCCGAGTGGACACTAGATTTCCCGATAACAAAATGGAGACTCCACTGGGGAGTGAATAGATTGTTTGCTTGTCTATATTTGTTTATTTTATAAACTTACAGATGGAGCCTGAAGTCAAGGCAGCTAGCCTTCGAACTGCATTTTCTATGCAAGTGCAAATCAGATCAATGTTGCTTCAGTCTATCTCTAGGTTTTGTTTATAAACTGAACAATCGATTTGCAAACCTTCTAATTGCCCTAGTGGTGGCTCTAGTAACCTCATTAGAACAACCCCTGTGATTTATATTTACTGAACATCACTTGCTCAGCCTAAATCCCTGAACTGAGCTGCAAACTGTGACCAAAGACCAAGTAAAAGTGTCGCACTGGTACCATCGAACCCTCTCTTCAAGGAAGTCGGTATGCATCGCACCTCCTGTGTGCAGTAGGTGAGATGCATACTAGATTCCCTGTGTAATAGGTGCAATCGTCAGAAAAGGCTAATTTTACCTTCACACTTTGGTTTTTCTTCACTCCCTTTAGCTCTATTCAAGAGTTTTGTTGTCTGTGATTAGTGTATCACTGTGGGAACCCCCTTTCATTCCATCATCCCGCCTCCATTGTGCAAAGAACTGTAAATTTTTTTATGTATTGTGTGCCATTTTCAGTTCTCTTTTACAAAGAAGTAGCATAATCAAACTGTCGTTCCTTGATTTGGAAGTGTCACAAGTGTTGCTTTTAGTCATAGAAAAGAATCTTATTGTTCTTGATAGTCGATTATATTGTTACTCTTGTATTTGATTTGAATTAGTGGTTTTTCATGTGTCGAAAGCAGTTCAATTCAAAATCGTAAAGTGTCATCGTTATCTTCCTTTCGTATTTTGAAGAAAAATTGTTAGTATTGTCACTTTGAAAAGATAATTCAGATTTGTACTTAGCATTCTTCTTGTCATTCACACATTAAGAAGGCTGAAAACAAATACATGCATGTGCATTTGCATTTAGACTGCTTGTTGATTTGATTTAGGACAGTGCATCTAGTGTGTGCTATGTGCTCTATGTTGAAAGAACCTCAGTTCTCTTTCCTTAGTAGCTAGGATTTTCATTGCAAAAAGAATATTAAATGATTGTTTATCATCTTAGATTGCATTTTAAGAATTGTATATCTACATCACGCGGTGAACCTGAAAGGAAAATTTCTTAAGCAAGATCAGTTGTAAAATAAATTCAATGAACATAAAAATGCTTTGGAATCTAATGTACAACATTTAGAAGTCTAGGCTAGAGACGTATTCCGGCGTCGTAAAGCCTGGTAACTGTCGCTTTCATTGTTGGTTGGGTGATTCCTCCTCTTTGAGATGACAAGTGCCAGTACAGACTTGTGCTCCCATGTATTGTCGAGTATATATTGGGAGACAACAATAGGCTATATCCTTTATCCTTAGGAAGCCGTGTTTGCTTCCCTATCAATCGTAATGCACTGAACACAACATTTGGGAAGACTGACTGCCATACCGTAAAAAGTTTTATGCAGTTTTGCAATTGGTTTGGTAATCCCTCTGTCTAGATTTCCAGAGTAGTCTCTTTCGTTCCTTTCAGACTCCTTAAAGGAAAAGGTCCATCTGAGCACTTGTCACTTCGGTCTCATTAAAAATTGAAGGAACCTAGAGTCATCTTTTGTTTTTTCTCAACTCTTAGAAATTGAAAAAACAAGTTGTTCCAAAGCGTCTAAAATTTATTTTAATCGGAATAACATCACTGTTCCCTTGTTATCTTAGGTTGAGAAAATGGATTCCACCAACCAAGGGTTTCCCCTTGGAGGAAATCCTAGTCCCTTCTCCTCTTGCGGAGATGTTGGTGCACCTCATATGGCTACATTGTCACTTCTAGGATTAACAATCAGCTTGCCAATATGGCTCTTTTCGACCTCTGTCGTTCAAACCACCATGATTCTTGAGCAATCAAATCACCAACTAGATGATACTAGAGTTACCCCCCAACCTTCTACTTCATCCGTTTCTCCATCTCCTCCTTCCTCTTCTCTTGATGAAGCTGGTAAAGCTAAAGATCAAGTAACTGAGAAGAAGAAGAAGGAGCCAAAAGCAAAAGGGGGCAACCATGCGTCGTCTAGCGAAAATCCACACACTGCACCATCTAAACCTAAATCTCCATGTGCCATTTGCAAAGGAGACCACTATCATTGAGATTGTCCTTGCATCCCTCGGATCTTAAGGGATTGGTCTCCTCGTTTGCACAATCTAGTGTCATCAACCTCTAATGATCATGTTGAAAGTACACCATCAACTAGTGAAAGCGAATTATCTGGATAGAAAAGGAAATGTAAATTTCCTTGTAAACTGTGTGTAGGCGATCACGTCATCCACTATTGTCCCTTCCTAGACAAGGCTAAAAGAGTTTTGGATAACCATCCGGCTTCACCACTACGGCTTCCTCCTAGATATAAGAAACTCTTGCTGAGTCCATCACTGGTTGAAAATCTTACTAACACGCAATTATGGTCAGTCGAAGCGTCTACCATTGAAGATAAACCCTCCGAATCCACACCAAATGACAGTCAAAAGGTCAAGGCCACAGTTGACCCGGTCTTGCCTTCAGAGGGTCCATCTTGAGATGATACAGTAATCGAAGAGAATAAGAACGACACTGTTCAAATTATTTTCATAAACATAGAATCCGATGAACATGGGGGCAATCTACCCATTCCTTTACCACAGGAAGGAATTTCGTCAGATTCATATCTGGCTATCTATTCGGTCCCACCTCCAAGCAACCTAGTCATTTCCTTCGATTGGAATCTACTAGAGTAGACCCCTTTTACCGGCTAGTGTACCATTCCGAATCATTGTACAAGCTTACAGAATCATCATGGCTGGTACCATCATATATGAAGGGGCTTCTATGAGTATCCTTTCCTCAGCTACTTGGAAAGCACTTGGTTTGCCATCGCTTCTACCTGAGATGAGAAATTTGACAGGCTTTGACAAAGGAACCAGTCGACCATTAGGGATCCTTCCAAATGTGCCTATTACTTTGAGAAGGAAACCATTTATGAACGTAATGGTAGTCCAAGGACCGCTAGACTATAATATACTCCTTGGGCGCGACTATATTTATAGCATGGGAGCTGTTGTCTCCTCACTCTTTAGAGTAATGTGTTTTCCGCATGAAGGCCGAGTGGCCCAGCTCTTAGACCAAGTTTCGTTCCCCGGCTCACACATAGCTAATAGTCAAATGCCATCCCTAAATGGTCTCTTCACGTAAGGAATGTCTCATCAATCTCCAGTCCATCCACCTAAAGAATGTGAGTAATTTAAGTGGGCATGACTGAATCTGAGGGGGCATGCACCCTGGCCTGCTCCAGCAGGGAAACTCTAGGTATAGAGTAGGTTTCCACGAAGGAAAATGACTGGTCTGACACCTGTCCATATAGGAAAATGGGATTAGACCAGAATAAGATTTCCTAGTCAAGGTTAGGTGGTTGGGATTTAGAATCACCTTTGTCCAAATGGACTAAGCCAGGAAGTGTTTCTATCTACGGTGTGGATGGAAACTGTCTTGCATATGCGGGAACTTCTATATGGTAGCCTTGAAAATTTTCACTATACCTGGGGCATGCAAACCTTTTTGCATGCAAGTGAAGAGCGAGCATTTATTTTCTTAGTTTGTAGATTGTCAAACCCTTTAAAGTCATAGTATTGGTCACTCCTAGCTTGCATAATGAAAGGATGCAGAGAAACGTTTCGAATGATGCAAGCTCCATAAAAATTGAACCTATCGATGAAATGTCCATATTATATGACTGGCACGAGTAGTTTTTATGTGAAGTTCAAGCTCATTAAAATTTAAACCTAAGCAATGAGCAAATGTTTCCCCCAGAGTTTAAGCTCATTAAAAGATGAACCAATCTCCGGTAAATAACCATTGCAAATGCATTATCATCAGCTCTTGAGCCTTGGTCGTGTTCTCATCATCACCTCCACTCTGTTTTAGCCAATCATACGCCTCCATTTGATTGTTTACCCCTTCTAAGGAACATCTGTGACGAGTAATTCTATTAGCCATCCTTGTGACGCTGACGTGATTGGAAAATTCCAAACCTTACCTAGAATCAGCTACTACCTGAAATTATCACTCGTTCCTCAAAAAACGAGTCTCCTTTAAGCCCTTTTCATCTGACTCATAAAATATGAAATTATTTCCAAGTGATTGGCCTCTCCGGCTCGTTAAAGTCATCAGAAGTGCTATCCCTCCTCTATATTTTAATGTTTTTGGACCTGAGGGATTATTACACAAAAAGATCGAGCACTTGTCCTGTTCGGCTTGTTAAAACTATCGAAAATTCATCCCTTTCATATTATTTTATACTTTTTCAGACTTAAGGGATTATATGACGAAAAACGATTATTGGAGTTTCCTTTCCATCCCTTTTCAAACTCTCTAAAATTGAAAAAGAACCGAGTTCTCTTTGTCGTTAAACTCATTAAAATCAATAGCGAAAAGCTTGTCCAAATGGATGAGAACGAGTTTCACTGTCACTAGGCTCGTTAAAACATAGCGACGGGTTCGCCTGAAGGGCGAATATAGAACAAGCATAGGTTATCCTCCTCAAGCTTGATAAAAATAAAGAGGTACTGGTCAGCAATGACTGGGGAAAGTTGGGAAGAAAACTTGAAGAAACTTTATTGGTAGCAAGTGACTCTTGAACATGACACTTTCACTCCGTCCGAGTCGGGTTGGGTGATTTCATTCACTGGTCATATCACCATTGGTCCATCACACCATCCATATTTGGGGTTAAAGCTACTAATCCATTTCAATGTCACCGGTATGTTCAAGAGAAGTCACTCAGAGAATTCACGTGTGTCTCATCTGCTTCAATACATTCACTCTCCATTCTTTCATGACCGCCACCCTGAACCCTGTATCATCAGATCATTTTCACCTCCAAAATCATTTCCTCCATTCCATGTCGTAGATGTGGGATTCATTAAGGCCCTCCTACAATTGGTCACTTCTTGTCCACATCAGCTCATTATCCATGAAATCGACCTAGGAACAACCCTTTCAGTACTTTGAAGCTTGCATGCCTAAATGGCAAGTTTCTAACTTTTGGCGATAGGTTTACATGCCCTTCGATCGAGAGATTTTGTGTGGTGTTCGATGCCAAGTCCCTTTTTCATGCCACAGGAATTGTACTGTAGTACCTTGAGGGTCATTATCATTATTGGTGATTCATCTCATGCTTGTTAACAACTTACATCATTGGCTGGTAATCAGGCGATGTCTTTCCATGTTCGACTCCAGAACATCTTTCACATGGATCGACTTGTACTCCGAGTGAAGATTGAATGAGTTTTGAAGACCCCAGATCTAGTTTCATCCATCCGGGCTGCGATATATTCAGGAATATAAAGACATCAAATGTACATCATTGCTGAACAGATGATCATCCAAATCGAAGGATGATGACTCCGTTCGAATCATCAGTCTGCGACGCAGACGGTTTTCTGTCCTATGTACATGAAAATGAATTTATAAAGTTGAGCATGGGAATGCCCGCCTCAACTAGATCATGAAAAATATTATGAGGATAATGTATTGTATTGTATCTTATTATAGGTCACCTTCCAACTCGAAAAAACTTCGGATCCTCATGATAAAGCATTTCACTCGACATCAAAAGACTAATGACCTCAGGCTTTAGGGGGCAACCGTTATAGAAATTTTTGGGCATTACGACCCCAATCATAACTGTCCATAAACCAAGGGATCCTAAGTCCCTAAAAGTGTTGCTTCACTCCCTAAAGTAACAAGGTCAGCTGATTACATCATCTCCTAGAAGTTCTCCACAGAAAACTGCTCAGAACTGGTCAAAACTGGACCATAGAGAATGCTCAGTGTAGAGGGTGCGATGCATCTCAACTGCTCAGTGTAAAGGGTGCGATGCATACTAGAAAGCCCTTCTATAGGGTGTGATGAGCGAGAATGGACAAATGGCAGGGACAGTTTGCGAGGTGGAGGATCATGGAATCTTCCAGAAACTTCTCCTCTAACACTTGCCTCTCTAAATTCGCACAGGGATGAGTAAGAGATCGTCAATCTCCAAGTGGAACCAAGAACTATAAGAGATAGGACACTAATCAAAATCCCAGAAGATAACTCACCCCCCTACAATCATCTATATATGGATCCCTCATCACAGAGATCCAGAGGTTGGAATCTTGTATCTTGTAAGGAAGTGTTGTTGGTTTCCTGGTGCAACATCATAGTGTTGGGTGATCTAAGCTTTACATGAGGTGAAGAAGGGCCTTCATGCTAGAGGATGATGATGGGTCAGAACAATTGGTTGTAATCCTCTTTGCTATTCTTGATATTAATAAAACTATTCAAGTTTTCCTCCACATTCTTGTATGTTTGATGATATATGCACTTGTGTGGTCAATACATATCTGTTCCTATATTGTTTATGGTTGTAGATCTCTGTTCTTCGATAGTATTATGATTCTTTGATTCCACAGGTGCTCTTTGAAGCTGGGTAGACGAAGAAGGAGTGGAAAAGATCTATCAGAAGGGAGAGGAACCAAGCGCAAGACTGAAGTTGGTGTCCTTTGTTCCCTTCTTATCTACTTCTCATAAAGGAAAGCGAAATTGGTTTTAGTTTGTTTGTTTCTAAGATAGCTACCAGTCTTAGTGAGACTAGCAGCTCTGAGTGGACACTAGATTTACTGATAACAGTAGTGCCAATGGATTGTTATACATGCCAAATGTTATGGCATGTGAAGATGTGAACTATGTTGCTTAGTTGTTTTATGGGCATGGTTGGATGTGAGCCTTGACTTGTTAACTTGTTAAGTGGGATGAGGTAAGATTGGACATGAGAAGCCTAAGGTGATTTATAGTCCATCATGGGAACAAGGCATAGTCTAGTTGTAGTTAATGTAGCTTGGTAAATTTGTTGTAGTCAAGGTAGGACTTGGTTGGGTTCTTAAGTCTAAAATAAAATAAGGGTAGTCATGAGGGCATGATAATTTAGGAGTTCCAAGGAATAAAAAGGCATGCTAACCTATGCCAAATAGTGTTAATGCATTTCAAGGATTGTTTGGGAGTGTCAGGCAATCACAAGTGAGAACTAGGTCAAAGTGCATGGAAATTAATGAATAATAGATTATGCGAGGGAGTGTTAGTGAATTCTAGGTGTCCCATGGAAGAAGTGTGTTAGGAGAATTTCATATTAGGACTTGTAGGAGGAAATCCTATGATTTTGATAAGAGGATCGAAAAATCAGTTTGAGTCAAAGGGAGACTTTGGTATAGACACAACATTATTTTTTCAATGACTTGGTTAGGTTCCCAAGTCACAAAAAAAGTAAGGTTATCTATGAGGGCATAAAAACTAGGGAGTTGCAAGGCGTACAGGGAATTTCAGGAAGTGCTAACACATGTTAGAAAGTTCCAAGGAATGTTAGGCATGTCAAGACATGCCAATGTGTGCTAGGTTATAGGATGTGGCGCCAACATATGCTAGGGATTTCCAAGGAAACACAAGGGAGGACTCATTTCAATTACATGTAAATGAATGAATGTGTGTGTGTGATAGAGAGTGTTAACAAGTTATAGGTGTGCTAAGGAGGGAGTGAAAATGTACGATAAGCAGTGCCAATAGATGATAGAGTGCTAGGAAAGCCTAGTAAGATGTGACAAGTGCCATGGTGTGCCAATGTGTGCCAAGGAGTGTTAGGGAGTGCTAGGGAAACACAAGGGAGAACTAAGTCATAATGCATGGAAATGAAGGAATAAGAGTGTGTGGTATGGAGTGTTAATTAGTTCCAAGTGTGTTAAGGAGGAGTTACAAGGAATGCTTGGCAATGCTAAGGAATGCTAGAGTTTTAGGGCGACATGCGGCCAAGATATGCCAATGCGTGCAAGGAAGTGTTAGCTAGGAGTGCCAAGGAAACACAAGGGAGAACTATGTCAAAATGAATGGAAATGAACAAATAAGAAATTTTGATTAGAAGTTTTAGTGAGTTCCAAGTGTGCTAAGGACAAATTGACATGGTATGCTAAGTAGTGTTAAGGCATGCTAAAGGCTAGGGCAACATTCCAAGATATCATAGGTGCTAAGGTGTAACAACACATGTCAAGAAGTGATAAGGAGTGATAGGGAAACACAAGGGAGCATTAGGTAAAAACGAATGGAAATGAATGAGTAAGAGCTTGTGACCAACAGTGTCAGTGATCTCTAGGTGTGGTAAGGAGAGAGTGACAAGGTATACTATGTAGTTCCAAGGAATGCTAAAGGGTTAAGGTGATAGGCAAAGATGTGTCAAGTGCTACGGTGAGCTAGGGAGTGTCAAGGGGTGTCAAGGAAACATAAGGAAGTAGTAGGTCAAATTCCATGGAAATGAATGAATAAGAGTGTGTGAGAGGGAGTTTCAATGAGTTCTAGGTGTGTTAAGGAGGGAGTGACAAGGTTATATGCTAGGCAATGCCATGGTATTCTAAACTACCAAGGCATGTCAAGAAGTGTCACGGCATGATAGGGAGTGTCAAAGAATGTCAAGGAATGTAGGGGATGTTAACGCATGCCACATAGTTTCAAGGCATTCTTAGACATGTCAGGTGCTTTGGCATGTCAAGATTTAAATTGTGTTGCTTAATTGTTTTAGACCAAGGTTGGAGGTGATGATCCTTATCTTGGTAACTTGTTAAGTGGGATGAGTTGAGATTATACATGAGTACCCTAATATGAGTTAGAATTAGTTCTTATGTGAACAAGGCATATGTTGAATTTTCGTGACACTTGAGAATCTAGGTTTGGCCTTAGAATTTTTTATGTGAACACATTCAAGTGCCACAACACATCTACTATGCAAAACAAAATCTGCCTCTGCAATTTGTCATGAAATAAAAAGTAATGGATTGAATGCACAAAGTTTAGGGTTTGCCACATCTTCATATGTCAATTCTTATAATGGTGATATACAATAGCCATTTATATGTCTGGTGTAAGACTTCTCTGGAGATTTCTATCCAACAACAACATATCTGTGGTAAAAGGTGTACTGTCAGACGTTGCTCCATCAAAAATAACAACCAAAAGGGACCTTACTATGCACACAGGAGAAGAATTAAGAATATTATTATCTATGAGTGCTTATGTGGAGGTATGGAGCAAAATTACACAGACATAGAACCTTTTTGTTCAACCAATCAAGATCTAAAAAGGAAAATGTGTGATTATATATACATGTGTGATAGTATTTGGAGAAATGCCAACCTAACCCACAAATTTGTTGACATTTTGTTGGAGCTGACCTACAACTGTTCCTAAAGTTAATAATAGGTAAAACAGGACTGACTTCCCAATACAAAATATAAAATTGATAGGAACGGGGCCAAATTGTGAAATTGTACAAATTGGCATGGTTTAAAGGGACCTGTCCCTTTGAAAAGTCTTAAATGTGGCAATGAAAGTTGAGCCTCGTTCTAGAACCCCTTTGGGCATCCATCTTAGGAATTGGTGTAGGATGCAACACTTTAGAGTAATTTTTGTAGCAGTGATGTCAACACTTGTATGGTGACATGGGGTTGGAGTTGTCTTGTCAAGCTCATTAGTTTACTTTGGAGCTTCTCTGGGGTGATGCCTTAGATGCTTTAGAGTACAAGGGAATGATTTGATATTTATTTTGCATTGAAGAAGATTTGGAGGCTATATACTATAGAAAAACCCCTTATTCTGAATAGGGAAGCACATGCCACTGAAGAAAGTAATAGGAAGTACACAAATTTGAAACTCAAATCACATCACTATTTATTACTCTTTGAAACAGGAAATAACTAAAAATTTCAAATACTACTATTCACTTTTCCTTTAGTCTAGAAGGTACAATGAATCTGGAAACATGTACAACAATGTCTCAACTTTAGTAACTCCTAATCCTAATGCACCTTCCTTGCGTGGATAGACAAGACAATTAAAGTCTGCCTCTACTGAATATGATATGAGATATGAAAACATGCTTCCTTAGCTAAGGCTGAGAATTAATAACTAGGGAAGTGCTCCTTTTAACTGTGCATGCAGAAACTAAATAAAGCAAATAGTTTCACTACACCACGTGCCAAAAACGAATCCACTACCTAAGGTAAGTGCTTTGCCCAAAAGAATATATTAAGTACTCAGAAAATTTGTTGATTCCTTCAAGAGAGGTGTATGCCAAACAGAACTAAGTTAGCTCACACTATCCTCCAAATTCATCCACCTTTAATAGAAATCTTGTGCCCAAAAAAAGACAAGAGACCAATATCCATCAAAATGCACTAACCAACGACAGACCCTTGTACCCAAATAGAGAGATAATAAGGGAATGTCAACTAGGGTGGAATCTTTCACCACCAAAATTGACAAGAGATATAAGGGGTCAAAAACTATCAAACTAATGCTCAAGAACAAATGAATTAATCCACACTTGGTGATCCAAAATGAATTCAATCCTTCTTTATTTATAGATTTTCTAGAGGGGTTTGATATTCTTAAGTGATTGATTAAACCTTACTCCAAACCCCAAATTTGGGTTTTTTAAGCCAATTTTCCACAAAAATTGCCCAACAATGGGTATTTTGGGGTTTTTTCCCCTTTATGGAGGACTATAGCCTATGGGGATGGATAAGATATTACGTCCCATTCATCCTCAATTTTTAGAGGACATTACATGGCACCTAATAAAAGAAACAGTGCTTTATTTTGGGATGTAATAACTAAATGCTTATTTCTTTCCACTCAGGACATACATCTTTCAAAAATCAACATGGGTTACAAATACTACAAAAGGCATAAATCTTATGAGCATTGTCATAGTCCAAGAATAAAAACCCTTTCAAGTGAAACAAGGTCAATGCCACATTCTACAAGCACAAATGACAAATTCAAAAAAAATATACTTATTCAATGAAAGAATGATGAATCCTATTAACGCACTTTAAATTGAATAACTCTTGAGTTGCAGTGTCAATCAAAATTTCTCAGGTTGGATCATAATTAAGTACTCCATGTCGTTTTGGTTCCAATTTGGGGAAGAGGAGCTCTTGGTGACAATGGGATGACCAGGCTTTTCAAAAGGGAGCTCTGCTATTCTTTTCAACATACAAGCCATTCATTCTAGTGGAGGACATATAGATAATCCTTTAATAAGGACCTTTCCAAGATAAATTTGGAGGAAAATCCATTTTCAAACCGTAAACATAGTTCTAGATTCAAACAAGAGTAGTCATTTTTTAGAGCAATTATTAATTCCCAAGCAATTGGAGCCAAGCTGACATGTTGACCATTTATTCTTCTACTAGGTAAGGAAGCATTTATGAAAATTCCTTGGCCCTTTGATCTCATATTTGATGTAAATGTCCTGATTAGAAATGTAATAAGAGATGCAATTTATATTAAGAAAAAGGGAAAAGTAAAGGGCCAATTAATAATTATCTCTAAAAAACTCTCAATAGAATCCTAACATATTTGAAATGGAAAAGGTTAACTCCATGGTTATTTTTTCCTTTAGAAACTTTACTAATTTCCCTAACTGAAGCATGTAATCATGCCTTGAAAGAAGCTCACAAATGCTTTTGATATTGGTTGAAGCAAAGAAAATGTGCAAAGCTACACTCACATAGAGGTATGGAAAAAAAGTATGCGGAGCTTGTTGTCCCAGACTCCAAACAAAGAATGGACAAAAGGTGAAAAAACCAAGTGAAAAGGTATGTGTAGCTTTTGTCACGCAAAAGTAGGTGTTAACTCCACACTCTACAACAAAGGCTTTGTGGCTCAAGTGACACATATGTTTTCATGTAGAACTTTGGATTAAAAGGAGTGGAGCTTGATGCTACATGTCCACTATTAACCCACTTTCTGTATGAGCTATAGGAGATAAAAATAATGAGATACAAGAGATACATAGTATATACTATTGTTATTCAAATTTAATAAAAAGTATTACTATGTCTTCCTCAACATAAAACAAACATCTTCCACAAAATATTTTCTCCATGAACCTAATTTAAAATGAATGTCTTCCATGGACACACCCGGTCGAAAATAGAAACGATGGCGATGGGCCAATTTCAAATTAGAAAATTCTCAGTTAGGTTCAATTGTAAGATATCCTATTTCTACTTCAGATTTCAGTTACAAACAGTCAAACAGGACTCACCAATCAATCGTAATTAATCACAAGTCAGAATCTACTCACTCTCCAAATGGTCTGATCCAAATATTTGTGAGTCAAACTCATGTTGACCAATTTTAACTCATGGTCAATGCAAGTTTGACTTGTGACTTGTTGATTAAAGAAGATTCCTATGATTGATTCTGATTTATTTGATTTTTGGCCTTGACTCAAGGAGCACGAGTTTTTCAAGTTTAGGTATGCTACATTGCTAAAGACGAAATGTTGGTCATTCTAAAGTTTATTTCTCATTTCTCAGGCCTGTAATTCATACGTCGAGACCTTCAGTAATCAATCACTACTCACTATTAAACAGTCCGGACTCCATATTGGGGAACCTCCAGCATGAGCCTAAGTCCACACTCCATATCAAGTAGTCGCCATTGTGTGCTCTATCCATACTCCATATTGACCCTCGAGCAGTCGTGCATCACATTTAGCATGTGTTACCTTCAAGCTTAGCCGCTTCACTATTTAACAATCAAGGTACGCTAGCTCTTGGGTTAGATAACAGGTATATTACTATATTGAAGCTTCAATGTCAATTTCAATGGCAAGTTTCAGGTTTCAATGTTCAGCAATCGAATGTTCGACGTATTCCTGTGGTTATGACTTTTAAACCTTGTAAATGGGGCTTAAATAGATTTTAAAAATGCACTAAGAAATGGTTTCATACCATCCACTAGCCAAGTCATCAACCATTCCTTCCTTGGTTGATGTCTTGTCAACTCCAAAGGCTTTAACCATGCATTCACAACTTTGGGTATTTTTGTTCTTCCATAATCTATTATTGATGTATTGGTTCAGTTGTCTTATGTGAAACGAACTTGCAAGTTCAAGATTAAAATGCAATATATGTTGATGATATTTCCTTTAGGTATCATTTCCTCATATATACCTAATTGTGTTTCAAGGTCATCATGATATATTAGGCCGAAATATGCTTGTGTTGCTGGACATAATCCTCTTTGATCCTTAACAAAACCTCATATCCTTTATAACCAACCCTCTTTTTTGCAAATTTATTAATGGAAGGTTTAATTTTAAATTTTTATTGTCTTTTACAAGAGCCAAATTAAATAGAAGACACAACTCCAAATCTAAACAGAAGTTGCAATTTAAAAACAAGGCCAAAACAACAATAATGCCGAGGGAGAAGGACTTTGCTTGGGCTTATTGTGACAAGATTCTTGGAGACCCCAATCTCCTTTGTAAATTTTTTGAAGTGAAATTTAGTGGAGTAATTAATAGATTCAAGTACCACCTTGCACAAATACCTAGCCCTGATATAGGTCTATGCAAAAACGTTGACGAAAATGTCAAAAACCAAGAAACCTTGGCCATTGATATGTTGAGTCAGAACAATGCAAAGAAATAAAAGAAAAAAAAATAAATAGGAACTCCTGGAGTTCAAAAATTTTCTTCCACCACCCCATTGTCATCTCCCTTTGTTGAATATCTAATGCAGTTTCCAAATTTCCCACACATGCCTCCAAGTCCAAGTCAAACTCAAGGCCAAATGAATCCTCCTACATTCAACATTGGAGGTGGAAACATAAACACCTTTTTTTCTCCCTGCACAAAACCCAGTTCCCAACCTACCTTAGATACCATTGGTTGGAAAAAAATATCCATAGTTAGGAAAGGAAGGTCATTGCTAACTTTTGGTACTATTCTGACATACCTTTCCACTATGCCATAAGTCCTTATTGGCAAGCTATGATTGATACAATTGTTGTTGCAGGTCCAGGGTTCAAAGCACCTTTATCAGAGAGCATTAGGACAAATTTTATATTAGAAAGTGTTGAATATGTCATGCTTGTGCTCTCTAAGTTTTGTTCATCATGGGTAGAAACAGGGTGCACCAACATGAGTGATGGATGGACAGATCAAAGGAATAGAACTTTAATAAATATCCTTGTATCTTGTCAAGTAGGTACAATGTTTCTCAAATTAGTGGATGCCTTAGACAAGGTTAAGACTGCACAACTTATTTGTGAAATGATGGAGGAAGTCATTCAAGAAATGAGAGAAGAACATGTTGTAGAAATTGTCACCGACAATGCAGCTAATTATATGGTTGTTGGTAGACTTATTGAGATTAGGAACCCCATTAGTTTTTGGACCTATTGTGTTTCCCATTGCATAGATTTCATGCTTGAGGACATTGATAAGCTTCATTGGATACATGAGGTTGTGGAGAAGGAAAAATCCATAGCCAAATACATATACAACCACACTATTTTCCTAAACACCATGATAAAATACACCGAAGGTAAAGAAATGTCTGACCTGTAGTGACTAGATTTGCAACAAATTTCATATCTTTGTAATTCATTGTTCATCAAAAGATAAATTTGAAGACGATGTTCTTGGGACCTGAGTGGATGGCATCTAAACATTCCAAGACCCTTGAAGGCATTGAACTTGTTGCACTTGTGTTTAATGATGGTTTCTAGAAGGATGCCAAAGAGATTATTGTTGTGATGAAGTCCCTTGTTAGAGTTCTTAAGTACTTTAAGTATTTTAACTTTTTCATGTTCTAAATTTCATTTAAAGTTTCTTTTTATTTGGAATGTTTCATATTTATATAAATTTGAAAGCTTGAAATTTCAAGATGGTGATGATGACAAACCCGCTATGGGTTACATTTATGAGGCGATGGATCTCACAAAAGAGGCCATAAAAAGAAGATATGGGGATGAGGAGGCAACGTATATGCCTCTTTGGGACATTATTGATGCTTGTTGGGATAGGAAATTGCGTTCCCCCTTACATGTTTCTAGGTACTTCTTAAACCCAAAGTATTTTTATGATAAGAGAAAATTTAATGAGGATGGGGAGGTTCGCAAAGGACTTATGACATGCTTGGAGAGGTGCTTCCTTGATCCACAATTTCAAATTCGTGTCTTTTCACAACTATAGGATTATAGATCACCAGCTAAATTATTTTCCTATACCAATGTTATACAAGAAAGGTCTAAGATGTTGCCAGGTACCCTTTGAGGCTTGAAGGCTTCATCAATTCATTAAATTTGTTTAAATTTTATTTTGGATGTTAAATGTTTTATTAAATTTTGTTGTATTTTTAATCTTTTACTATTTAGTATTTAGTACGTCTACTCATGAACCCTTCCACTTTCTAATTCTTTCGTGGAAAAACTTTTGTAGTGATACACCAAATTTGAAGAGATTTTTTATTCGAATCTTAAACCGAGAATGCAGTGCTCCACATTGTGAGTGAAACTATAGCATGTTTGAGAGAATACATTCTAAGAAGTGCAAGCAACTGACATAAAAGTGCTTAAATGACCTTGTATTTTTCCATTACAATCTATGACTTCGTAACAAGAAAATTTTAGGTGAGAGGTTGAATTTAAAGGTTTCATAATCTGACTTGCAATTTAAAGTTTAAACTTTAAAGTTCAAAGTAAAACTTAAATTCAGATTTCAATTTCTCATGATAATGACAGGTTTGTATCATTCACCAATAGACCTTGAAGAGATATATTTGCAAAATACAAATGCAGCAGATTGGTTCCAATTAGAGGAGGCTTTTCTTTTAAGCCTACTGACTTGAAGAACTTTGAGAGTCAAGCAAGTGAAGGAGTGGGAGGAATCACTTCTAGTTCTCACTCTTAAGAGTCTTAGACTCTTAGTTACTAATTTTTTTCTAATTAGTATGCAGTTGTTTGTAAAATTTTAGAAGAAGTTACTTCTAGTTCTATGTAGTCACTAGTTAGGAGTCATGACTCAGTACTTTGGATCATGTTTGGGCTCATAACATATATGAGATGCTTATTCGTTCATAATATTTTGGACATCTATTGATATTATTAGTTGCTTGGACATGGCTTTACTAAATATCAATGCAAAATTTCTTTTTTAATTCAATATATGTGTATATTTTTATTTATTGAATTCACTGATTTTTTCCTGATTTTTTCCCGATTTTTCCCCAATCCGATTAAAACTCTTAGCTCTTTTGCCTCATTAATTTATTATTTATTCTAAGTCGAGTAACAATGGTTACAAGTTTCATTCTTCACCTATGAGTGCTAAGGTGTGCTAGAGAGTGCCAATGCATGCTGAGGAGTGTTAGGGAGTACTAAGACAACACACGGGAGCACTAGGTCAAAATGCATGGAAGGGAATGAATATGAGGGTGTGTCGGGGATTGTCAATCAGTGCTACCTGTCATCCCAAGGAGGGAGTGATAAGGTATTCTAAGCATGGGTAAGGCATTCCATGGAATATTGGGTAATGTCAAGAAGTTCTAGAGTGTGCTAGATAGTTCCAAGGTCTGCTAACATGTGCTAAATAGTGCAAGGCATGCCAGGTGCTAAGACATGCTAGGATGTGTAGGTTGCCAGCGTATGCCAATATGTGTTAAGGAGTTTCAAGGTAACAAAAGGAATAACCAAGCTAAAATGCAAGGAAATGAACACACAAGAGGATTAATAAGTTGGGACTTTATCTTTTTCAAAAGGGGCATGCTAGGCACACTAATAATATGCTCCAATACATGCCAAGTGTGCCAAGCGCTAATGTTTGCCAATGCAATATTATGCCAAGGAGTTCCAGGGCATGCTAGGGACTACATCGAATGCTAGCACATGATAGGGGAGTGCTATGCTTTGGCATGCCAACATGTGCTTGGGCATCCTACTCATGGCAAGATGTTCTAGGTACAAAGATGTTCCAAGACATGCGAGGTGCCAAGGAATGTTAGTGTACTATTCCAAAGCATGTTAAGGTGTGTCATGAGTGTTGAGGACTACTAGGTCTCTCCCAGGGAAAATTTTAAGAACCACCCTAAATTTATATGTATAATAAATGGGAAAATCACCATGATACATAGGAAAAATGGGAGGTGATTTTATCACTAATATATAAATATATTGGCGAATCTCTCACCAGATTATATTATCTTGTAAATTCATGGCGAATCTTTCACTGAATTATAAAATCTTGTAAGATATTGGAAAATATTTCACTTAATAATAATACATTGTGAAGTCTTGGTCAATGTTTTATTAAATTATGAAACCATATATGATAATAATAAAACATATTCATTAAACTGTAATATACTAACATACATTTTTGGAAAAAAGAAACATAATTTTCACTTCCTACAAACAATGTTGCAAGTTTTAGTGGCCATGTTTGTCATGGTAGGAGAGATTAATGTTTTCTCTACCACTTTTGTCAAGCTACCACTTTTGCCAAGTTATCAAATTTCCTTCTTATTCCATAGACTCCAACTGCGAGATAAAAAAACACATCAAGTTTGTTTACCCCAACACGCCAACAAATAGCAAGCCTTCCAATCAATATATAAATATATTCATGTAGATTTATTATTATTTTAATTGGAAATATTCAATTAAATAATCAAATTTAATTATGTCTCACCCAATCTAAATTTATTATTAGCATAATTCACTACTTTCATACCATTTTTAACAGCGTTGTAACATGTCGATTAATTTCCTTTTTGGTGCACAATCTCCGCCTTTTAGGACAATATGGTGCAGTGACCCAACCCCTACAAATCATTATGACAAACTAAGAATAGCAAAGAAATGAAAGGTTGTACAAACCAGCATATTTTTCAAACAACTAATCCAAGATTAGTACCTTAACTTTTTCATGAAGATATCATATGGAGAATGTTTGAAAAATGGTGGGAAATCTAGGTAGCAACTATCTCTCTTTTGCGAGGGTGATGCGGAAAGAGTTAATATTTCATTTTTTTGAATTTTTTTGTTAAATAAAAAAAACCAATATTAATTGAGATATCAATGGTTTTTACTAAATTTTGTGAAGTGATTAAATGTAGCTTTAACCATTCATCTTAAGAGTTTTTTTTACAATATAGTTTCCTAAGTCTATTTAATATCTTCATTATCATAAAAACCAACCTATATCCATCTTAACTCCACATCTACCACTCTTAAACTGATGAAATCTATTTATCCCTCCTAGCATTTGGTAGACCCAGAATTAAGATGGATCTAAGCTTATAGAATTTCCACTTAAATAGTCTATGCTCACATGAATACCATGGTATTACCATGGGTCAATACCATGGGTTATCATAGTCTTGGAGCTTAAAAACTACTATTAGTAATTTATAAAAATTAATAAATTTGATAACTGATTTTTATTTTATATTTTTATTTTAACCAAGTTAAAATGTTTAAGTGACATTAAATTACAATATCTATTTTTACTCTTCATCTACCAAGCCCCAAGAGGGATAAAATATTTTTTCACTCTATGTTAGTTTGCATATCATGATATTTGATGCAGAGTAAAGATGGATCTATGCTAGTTTAATTCGCCCCTTCAAATGGGGGCATTCCATGTGAATACCATGGGTCAATACCATGTGCCATCTTTATTTTTATTAATACTTATATTAGGGTTAATAATGTTTTTTTGCATGGTATTAATAATAACTTGGGCCATGGTATTTGGCCCATAGGCTTCACCTAAATATAACACATTTTTTGAGTGTTCTTAAATATAAGGTGGCTTATGGAGTAAGTATAAAAAATATTTTATTTATTTACCATACCTCTCGTTTATTTATATTTTTATTAATTTACTATACCTCTTTAATAAATATGGTATTTGGCCCATAGGATTCAATTAAATAAAACCTCTTTTTTGAGCCTTCTTAAATAGAAAGAGGGTTATGGATTAAATATAGAAAGAGGTTTTATTTATTTATAATACCTATAGTTTATTTATATTTTTATTTGTTTACCATACCTTTGAAGTATAAAAAGAGGTTTTATTTATTTATCATACCTCGACTTTATTTATATTTTTATTTATTTCCATGCTTACCCGTTCATAAATATAAGGTGACATATGGAGTAAATATAAAAGAATGTTTTATTTATTTACAATACCTCTCATTTATTTATATTTTTATTAATTTACCATACCTCTTTTATAAATATGGTATTTGGCCCATAGGATTCACTTAAATGAAACCTCGTTTTTGAGCCTTCTTAAATAGAAAGAGGGTTATGGACTGCATATTAAATGAGGTTTTATTTATTTACCATACCTCCACTCTATTTATATTTTTATTTATAACTATCATAAATACATTTTCTTGAAAATGAGGGCAAATGGAAAATTGTAACTCCTAATTTCAAGGGCTAAATTTACTTTTTTTACCCTCTCCCTTAAAATAAGGTGGGCTGACCTCCATACCTGATTATTTTATAAAATAAATTTGAGGCAATTTGTAACAATGTACTATGATACAAAATATTCGCCCAATAAAAATATAAAACCCCTTAATTTAGCCCAAGGGCGAAAATTCACCCCTAAAAGTTTCCATGGTCTCTCCCTCCCATTAATAGAATTGATAGAACTTGATCATGTATTAAATAATATAGTTCCTACACACACTAGTGGAACTTTATTTAAATAAAATTTGCTAGATAATAATCCTAATAGAGATGAATCATGTGTTGACTCATAGGAAGACTATATTATTATGACTTGAGGGAAATGATACACACTAATTACTTCTTACAAAATTGACTGACTATTATAACCACTGTGACCTTGGACACATAGTGAAAAAGACTCCACAACAATTGTCTTAAATCATTATATTTTGACAAACAAATATAATAATGGATACATAGCATCATCAAAAACTCATTGGAATGATCAATGATGACGAACATTTTTTGACTGTCACCAAAAGTAACCAAAAAGATCATTAGTGAGTGTTAATAAAAGATCATCACTAGAAGTGTCACCAAAGAAAGAATTAGTGATGGTCCTTTAACGACCGTCACCAAAAGTATCACCAAAGAGAGAATTAGTGGCAGACCATTAACAACCCTCACCAAAAGTGTCATTGAAAATGGCTTTGGTGACAAACCTTAAAGGACCATCACTATATACACTTACAACAATGACTTTTTAAAGACCGTCACCATATGCGACATTGATGATGGACCTTAAAGGTTCATCACATGCATGAATCATCATCAAAAACTCATTGGAATGATTAATGATGACGAACATTTATTGACTATCACTAAAGGTAACCAAAAAGATCATTGGTGATGGTTAATAAAAGATCCTCACTAGAAGTGTCACCCAAGAGAGAGTTAGTGATGGGCCTTTAATGACCCTCACCAAAAGTGTGACTGAAAATCACTTTAGTGACAAACCTTAAAGGACCATCACTATATACACTTACAAAAACTCTTTTTTAAAGACTGTCACCATATGCGAAATTGGTGACGGACCTTAAAGGTCCGTCACAGGCATGACCCTCACCAATGACCTTTTTTCTTGTAGTGTGGCTATACATTTTTATATATTATAACACATGCATTCTCGTCTAGTTATAAAGAATCCTTCATCTTGGTTTCCCAGTTTAACTCTAAATTTTTCCACACATTAGAACTAAAAGTTTTCATCTGGGAATATTACATACCACCGAGCAACTGCGTACAAAAGTACATCATTAATACAACCCTTACTTTTAAAATGCATATATCCATATTTATACCAAAGACTCTAGGATCTAAGTAATTATATCACCTACATAAAACATACAATCTCCACAACCATCCAACACTTAGTAGTTCCTTCATGTCAACTAAATCTACATTTATATAAATAAGTATCTTCACTAAGAACAACAACATAATTATCCATAGTCATAAAATTTTATAAAACATAATCGAATCATTTCCATTACAACAACAAAATTATAAATATATGGGTACTTTGTTACTAGCAAATTGAATAACCACCAACCGAATTAGCTTGGAAATAACAAATTTCCACCCAAGCTTGAACCGTTACTCTTGGTTCCCCCCGAGCTGAGATCACTTTTTCTCCCAAAATCAACAACATATGTTATCCCATGAAGGCATCATATGCCTCACTTTCGCTAAAACACTTTCTATAATGATATCAGATTTTTCTGTGGTCTGTTAATCCCCACAACCTAGGATTTTCTTGAAAAGGATTCTTTTTCACCCTTTAAAGTCTGTATTTTTATACTATGGTGCTTTTCTGCCCATTATAGTGTTGTTTCCCTCGCACTTGGTGATTTTGCTAGATTTTTCTCCACTTATCCAATAAATCACATGGTTTTACTCCAAGGGATTTTTCTTTGGATTGTTTTGGGAAAGTTTATTATTATTTTCTTTTAATAATTTTCCTAAATCGATCCTATCCATCCAAGATTATGGATTAGGATATTGATATCATTCATTTTTTTTTGTTCTTTTTAGCTAATTCTTATCAATATCACATTTATTTATTTCAACACAAATAATTACATCATCATAGTTTACTTTTCAAAAGTAAACTTGGCCAACATGCCATTTTTCCACTATTTCAGCTACTAATTAAAATGTATTAACTATTATAACTTCTAAAAAAGAGGGATATTAAATTTTGAACGTAACATTATGGTTTTATTAAAACTAATTGTGACTAATATTGGTGAAATGATTAAGCAAAGGTATCTTAGTGGCAACATAAGAACCTGTGAAAGGTAAAACGTTGTAATGTGAATCACAACTGTGAATGAGAAGGTATAATGTTCAATGTTATGATATGCAAGATTGGTATTGTTTTTCTAAAATTGCATGTTGGTAATTATGTCAAAATTTTAAATGATTACCATTTGTACAATATGCATAGATGTTAGTTATGAGTTCCTACCAAATTCACTTTCACAGATTATGGGACCCATGTTGACAGTCAAATATGAAAGCATGATGTACTTAAATGTCCTTTTTCTTTCATGATAATGTGGATATGGTTAGTTATGTAAATTATAATGGGAAAAAGTGTTAAAGAGAATTTCACATGTCAAACAATTATGGACAATTGTGAAAGGCCAAAGAGGCCTTGGGCTCATGATCGTTGCATTCCCAGATTTTCTTTCCCTATACATAAATGATCTCAGTAAGGGAAAGGAGTTTGCAAAGATGGCTAGAGGGGGAAATCCTAATGCGAATCTGTTGATTTTGGCGCTTGATAGAGGAGGCCCAAAATTTCTTATGGATATGACGTTGTTAGAGGAACAGACAAGATGTTGACAAGAGGAATCCTATATTAGACCGTGTGTGGGCATTAGAATTATTAAGTTGTATGGCAAGTAGAATTCCAATCTAAACCATGTGTGGTCAATGAAATTGTAGGTTGGACCTCGTGAGGACAAAGAGCCCTAGGTCGACCTAGTATGGTCTCTATCAAAAAATTATTTGCAAGTGAAAATGGATGAATCTAGTTGTGGAAACCAATTCCCACTGGTTGGGAGGAGAATTATTTTTCTACTATGGTTCTCATATCAAAATAGATTACCTAATTAGTTATTTGTTGTGGTAAAAAATAAGTTTTCTATATGATTGCGTAAGAATTTTATATGCATCTTGATAGGAAAGGAGAATAGTGCTCGGAAAGGAATTACTAGAAATGTAAGTTCCCTTATTATATTATCAATCTTATGAATGTATTTATCGAGGACTAAAACATTATGCACTTGATTCCATTTCAATTAATGGAGAGCTAGATGCTCTCTGAGTACCTTTAGAAGTACTGTGTGAATGCATTTAATGGGAACTAAGATAGTGTGCACTTAGTGCAGTGATTTATCATTTTAATGACTAGAGGGTTAACATTCTCTAAGTACCTAAGGAAGTATTGTGATTAAAATATGATTTGACATCACATAGATAATTAATGGTTGAAAATTTTGTGAATATTATGATTATATCGAATTTTGTTATCATACATTACAGGGTGCTTGCCATGGGGGCTATGAAACCATCCTGCGTGGTTGTTGTTGGGTTGTCAAACCACTCTTAAAGTGCTCTTCATAGCTAATAAACCACCTATTTATTTATTTTCATAATGTGACCATCATTCCCAAGATTAATTGGTAAGTAACAACAAGTCAGTATAGATATTTTATTTCTATTCCTATTAAACTGAATAACAGATAAGTGAATGAAAGAATAAACTGCATATTCTTTCTTATAATTATTGATAGAACACAATTGTTTTTGCTTATTGGTATTTCTTTCAAATGAAATCCTTCATTTTGAAGAAGAAGGATCCCTTTTTAGGTTGTTTAGATTGATATATCATGAGTAAAAGTTAATTTTTTTTGTGGGAGATGAACACTAAGGATAATCCTCTCTATAAGGGGGGGGATTATGTAAGATCCCTATTGCAAATCCCATAAAACTTTCGTACCAAACTCAAATAGTTACATGAGTAAAAAATTATTAATCTAATACACATTTACTGTCATGGATTTAATGACATGTAATTGATTAATATGATAATTTTATTCAGGTGGTTTGGCTAGGATTAAGTTAGGGTTCGTTTCTTGATAACCACGCTTTCATTATTTATTTCGTAGTGGATATTCGGAGTTCTTAGGGTAAAAATCATACTAGAGCTCTTTTTATGATCAAATAATATGAATTTCTTTTGTGAGACATCACCATCATATTCTTGATGGTAAAAACAATGATCAGTAAATTCGTAGTCTTTATAAACTTGAAGCGTCCTCTCGTATATACATTCATAGTAAATGCTTTACACATCTTCAAAGATTCTAGAGTAGAATATGAAAGAATGAAAATTATGAATTTGTTTGTCATTGTGTTTGGAGGTTGCTATAGCTTATTTTTCCCCATTCGACCTATGTTCCATAAGAAGATTCAACTCTGTGAGTATCTACAGTCAAACTTCATGGGAACCGGTTGAGAAATAATAAATGGAGCTCTCAAGTGCTATTTTTTGGATCGCATGCCTCCTCCAATACTAAAATGTGTGAGCCATTGAAATAGAGTAGGGTGTATATCAAGGAACGCATTTTTAACAACATCAACAACAGTCTGTTAATGACAATCGTACGCAACAGTAACCGATAGTGGAACCTCTATACAAGCTCAGTGTAGAAAACTGGGCTCTAATACAATTTGGAATGGACTTGGTCATAATAATAATAAAATAAAAATCTATGTTACAGTTCATACTTCTGATAACTGGGTACACATTAGAGGTTGATTAATTGTACGGGGTGATTTCTATCATACTCAGTGACTCAGCTTCTCTATCGCATAACACTAATTCATATCTTCTTTTAACCTGGATAATTTATCTACTGTTTGCCTCTTATTTCTTTAAAAGGGCTTCCATATTCCCCAACCTCAAGTTTTGTGTTAGACCTCCATCCTATATTTGAATTTCAAGGAGTCATAGTTGGTTATGAAGATCAATTATATCCATACTTACATTTAGCTATATATTTATATAAGGTTAGGAGGTGAAATTTGTTTATGCCCTAATTTACACATGACTATGGTGATGTTTGGTTTGATATGGACCTTAGGGATTTAGCCACTTTTCCACCTCCCCTATGTTAACTTATCTATCCCATTTGAATATGATCTGAAATGAGCACATTAATTTGGTCATCACCCTACCTCCTTTTCCTTGTGTGCTCCAACTTGTTCTCTACTAACACCATCGACATACCACCACACCTCCTTCCATTCAAAGGTCACCATGTCATCTAGCCCATGTGATCTTGTTCTCATCAGTGGTACTGGTGGCTACCTTGAGATTTATTACAGGACGTGACTTCAAGCGTTTAGATATATTGTGGTTACATCAATGATATTGGTTGTCCTATGCCAAACCCTATCACATTGTTTCATGCTATGGATAGCTCTCCCTTTGGTGACCATTAGCTACATTTCGATCTTATCCTGTGATATATTTACTCTTCCCACCTAGTGTAACCAGTGAAAAATATGTTTTTGGTTCTCGAGCAATGTTTTGGCTACCCTCGTGCAATGAAACCCCTGGTTTCTTAAAGGGTTTTACCTTGCTCTTTTGATGAAATGACTAAGTTTCTCCACGAGAGTTTGAGTATCTTTATAGGTGCAAGTAATAGTATGGAAGTTGTATTTCATATTTCCTTCTTGTTTTTCTATCTGGTTCCCTCTTTATGGTGCTTAAGCATTCATTGACTTTTGCAGGTTTCCATCAAGGACGTAAGGAGGATTCAATTGGATATGAACTAGGGATGCACACCCTCCTCTGTTGAGAGACCTTGGTGGGTTCTTCTCACATGTTTTATGATTATATTCAACCTCTAGTTGTACCTCGCTAACTGTTCCATGCTAACTCTCATATTTTCTTGGTGGACACCTCCTAGCTCAAGTCCATTTGACACAAGCATATAGAGAGTCTATCCCTAGATTAGGTAAGAAAACAAAGATGTGTTGTATGTAATTAGGATAGTTTTGTTTCAAGAAATAAGTTTGTTATTGTTTTCTCTTTACATTTGCCTGGAGATGTAGCTAACTATTGTTTGGTTAATTTCTCATTCCCTCACTGGTAACCCACTATACACATGCCTATGAGCATGATGAGGCTTTAGTTCCACACCTGGCTCATCTAACAATCGTTCCTCCTCCAGGTTGTTCTTAGATTCGTGAGTCATATTCTCATATTAGTCACATGCCATTGCTGCCTCTTCGCCTTTGAGGTACTTTCAGGTTTGTCAAGTTCACTGCCACCCATTAGGGTATTTTTAATTTTCCCTCAGGGTATATACTAAAAAATGTTAGGGAGTAGTGACATTGACTGTATTAGTTTCATTTTTGTTTTCTTTTTCATTCCTGGGAGAGGGTCTTCCCCTCCTGAATTTATCGGTGGATCCAAAGGTGCCACTTCCATATTATATTTTATCGTAACTGGTAAATGGCACTGTGCCCTTTACTTGTTGTACATTTTTGGTTTCACTGTATAGATATGAACTACTTAGTTCAGGTTCCTTTGACTTGTGAATCCCTTTATAATTTAAGCAAGGTTTTTCCTGTATGCATGACTATCGATTTCAATGTTATTTTGCTGTTAGTTCCTTGTTGCATTGAGGGATGAATTTTGTGGTGATGAATGATGATTAAGGATTCCTTTTGTTAATTTCAATATTATACATCAGACTATAATTTATATCTCTTTGACAGTCTCTCTCAAACAATTTTCATTATTTTCCCATGGTTTTCCTCTGTGTACATTTTCTTCATAATGTTTACTTCGTGATATGGTTTATGAATAAATTTGACCAGATAAGCTTGTTTGTGATTCTCCTTGCCTACACCTCCATTAAATTCGAAATCTTAATTCCATTACTAGAGTTAACCTTTATGAACAGTGTGCCAATATGTTGAGTCAACGTTGTTTATGCATAAAATGCACAATCATACTTTTTTTTCCCAAAGGAAAAATCATAATCTTTCATTATGAGGAAAAATTACATGTAGTAGATGCCTGTTGGCATATGCACTATCTGAAGATCATATAGACCTTTGTACAATAATTGTAATAACAAAAATATGGCCTTGCCATTTCTAGTATCATCATGTAGAACTTTGTCTCTATAACAACTGCAAAATAATAAATATATACATATTGTTGAGGCTATGCATTTGTCAGAAAATAGACTAATAAACTTAGGGCGTTTCCACCCCTATAGTATTCCCTGTCTATATATGGCATGTGATCATATTGATAGATCTCTAAATCTTGTTGTTCAACGATTATCCACAAGCCTTGGGAAGTAGCGAGCCCTCCTTCGAAAGCTTGTCAGCATCTTCATTGTGTTCCTTGTATATATGTTGACAAGAGACCATATTAAAACCTATTTTGAGATTGTATACTTCATCCAAAATATTTTGAAGAGATATAGCAAGATAATTATTTTTTGTATTGAACCAATTGATGATGATTTGAGAGTCCAAAAACCTGTATTGAAGTGCAATTATTTCCAAGTGCAAAGTGGAACAAATGTCTGAGAGTGATAAATTCAGCATAGTTATTTATTCCTTCCCCAAGTCCTAATTGAACTTTGTAGAAATGCTGGTCCAAGAGGTATAAACAAAATCCCCCTCTATTACCATGGGGTTGTGCAGCCCCGTCAAAGAAGGCACATGGCCAAGATTTGTCAATGTGACTAGGTCCCGAAATTTTGCAAGAGTGCGACACATCCTCTTCAAGGATATCTTGGAAGACTTCCACTACGTTGGCAATGAGAAGAGGCCCGCATATGGTCTCATTCTTAAAGATAAGGTGATTTCGAGCGAGCCATAAGGTCCAACATATAATTAGGGGTAAACATTGTGCTTTTTGTCTCTAGTGAATAGTAATCCATTTGTTCCAAGCTTGAAGAATTGAAGTACCCTTCCATGCATTACTCAATGAGAGTTGATGTGTAATAGAATGCCAGAATTGAGTGGCAAAAGGACAGAGCATGAGTAGGTGCTTGCTTGTTTCAGTTGATTGTTTGCATAGAATACACCAGCTTGGCCCGTATATGGATCTGTGAATAAGAGCTTCTCGAGTGGGATTTTTGTTACTTAAAGCACTCCACATAAAGATACGGGCTCGTGGAGGAGCTTTCAATCTCAATAGCTACTACCACCATTCAATAATATGCACAGGCTTGTGGGACTGAAGAAGATGGTTATAGCCCAGTTTGGGGATGTATATCCCGTGGTCAGTGGGTATCCATACTAATACATCAAGGTCCTGGTTGAGGGTTATATGTGCTTTAGACAGAGCCCCCAGATATAATTCCCATGTGTGCTGCCAATGCTTAGGAATGTTTAGCTCTTGTGCTGATAGCCAACGCTGACTAAATATGGAGTTGTGCTCATGATCACCAATCTGAGTGATTGTCATGATGTTCCTATGTTTAAGACATTGTAATAGATCTAGGGGCAAGAGATATCTGTTACCCCCACCTGTCCAAGGATCAATATCCAAGCACACAGATGAACCATTGTTGATGCACCATGCCAATCCAGCTCTAATGAAGGGAATTTTTTGTAATATTTCTTTCCATGCAATGGATATTCCCCCACAGGCCCAGTCTTGTGAGCAGACCCAGTCCAGAGTCTGCTAAGACCAAATGTATTTATGGCATGTCACAGTCGTCCAGAGGTTTTTTGCAGTGCAAGGAGACCAACTCATCTTGGCTGCAAGAGCTTGGGTAAAATACAGCAAATCTGTTAACCCCCACCCTCCCCATTTCTTTAGTAGGCCAATGTGCTTCCAGCTTACCCAAGCAAATTTTTTACCTTCCTTATGGCCATTCCATAAATATTGGCAGCAAATATGTTGTATACAATTGAAAATTCCCCAAGGGATCCAGGCAAGAGACATCCAATATACCAGGTGGCTTCCAAAATAGATTTAATCAGGACAAGTCTCCCAACTCTTGAAAGTAATCTATGGTTCTGAATTTTTAACCTATTCTCAAGTTTTATCACTAATCAGATCGATTCAGTAATCTAATAGATGTGGGGTTTTATCCGGAAACAAAAGTATTTGAGACCATCCGAGAGGTTGTGTGGTTGGTAATGAAAGTACAGTTGAGCTACTCTGACCTCCTGTGGGGTACTATGGGTCATAGTAATTGTATATTTTGTTTGATTTGTAGCCATACCTGTAGCTTTTGGAAAGAGAATTATAATCTCATGGAAGGAGGCCAAGTCCCTGATACTACCATCCAAGAATATCAAGACATCATCAACAAAGAACAGGTGAGTGAGGTGGCAGAGCTCATTCATTCTCAGTACTTTGATTCTACCCTCCCTTTCTGCAGAGGTGATGAGCCTATTGACACCTTCCATCACTAAAAGGAGTAGAAGAGGAGATAAAGGACACCCCTGCTTCAGCCCTCGTTCAGCATGAAAGGACTGGGATGTCGAGCCATTAATCAGAATGATGAAGGAGGTTGTGTTTATGCAGCAGATAACCCAGTTTATGAATTCGAGAGGGAATCCTAAGTGGATCAGGATCATCTTGATGTAGAGCCAGTTTACTCGGTCAAAGGCCTTGGTGAGATCAATCTTGAGAATTATTCTTTTCATATTCTTAGATTTTATATATTGAATGGCTTCCTTAGTTGTGCCTATGGCTTCATGGATCTGCCTGTTATGGAGGAAATCAAATCTCGCAGGGGAGATATGGTGGGATAGTATGGGACAAAGCTGGTTTGCTATGATCTTAGCGATGATTTTGTATAAGGTATTGCAGAGTGAGATGGGACAAAAATAATTGAAGGATGCAGGCAAGTTGGATTTCGGGATGAGTGCAATGGAGGTGGTGTTGATTGCCTCATACATTCTTCTAGATGTCCTGCACTCTTCGACAACATTGAGAAGGTCATTCTCGATGAGGTCAAAAAATTCTAAGTAAAATTCAATATTCCAACCATCCGGCCCATGGCTTTTATCTTTCTGGAACCATTTAAGTGTCCCTTCAAGTTCATCTCTAGTGATTGGTGATGTGATCTCATTAATCATATCTTGATAACAAATCTGGGGAAATGCCTTGCTACTCAGATGATCTCAGTAAGGTTTGAGACTGGAGGTTCCTTAAAAAGTTGTTAGAAGTGTGATATGATCAGTTGTGAGAGCTGGTGGAAGGTTTTTGCTATACCTCCATAAGGGGTGGGTAGTTGCCAAATAGTATTGGAAGCTTTCCTTCCCTTGGAAAAAGTATTGAAGTACCTAGTGTTCTCACCCCAGCTTTGAGCCAGATAGCACGGCTCTTTAGTCTCCAAGTTTCCTCTCATTCCTTCAAGATTTTTTCTCTTTTATTTTCTAATTAAATTAGGCATGATTTGGCTTCAACACATATGAAACCCCTGTTGTTGTCATCATTAAGGTCCACCAAAGCAGATTCCACAGACGAGAGGATATGGATATCCTTCTCTTGTTTATCCTTAGTCCACTTGATAGTGAGCTTCTTGAGCTGAAGAGGGTTTTAAAAAAATCCTTCAACCCATGTATGATACTGTGAGGGTGGGATTTTTGTCCAGTGATTGGTGACCAGCTCAATGAAGGAGGGATCTTGAATCCAGGCAGAGTTGAACTCGAATGGGGCCATAGGTTTGATTGGCAGACCAAATACTTCCAGGTAGATAGGTGAGTGGTCAAATATGCCTCCTAACCCAACCCACTACCTATAATGAGAAAAACACTGCATCAATTGATCCTTAATGACAAAGTGATCTAGTCTTTTGGCGAGGGCGTCCTCCCCAACCCGTCTATTCCTCCATGTAGGCAGTGGCCTATTCATATGAACATCTGTAAGATGGGCCTATTCAAGGATATTTTCCATGGTATCAAAGAGTGGATCAATCTGAGCCAATGATCCCGAGGACTCACTGTATCCAATAGAAAAATTAAGGTCCCCTCCCAAGATGAAGTTGTCAGCAGAGGAAAGGGATAGATTAAAAAGGTGGCTGCAGAAGGCCTCTCGCCCTTGGCATGACCCATAAACATTCATGACATAGAATTCCATTCCCAATTCCATAGAGAATGCAATGCCATACTTATTTTCTTCATCAATGTTTAATGTACAAACTTTAATTATCTTGTGCAATGTTGTTATATTGGAGATCTATGGGTATTGTTGAGTCTTATGAATGTATGGTCACTCTATTTCAGGTCATCTACAATTATCCTTCATAATATCATTGTATTCTTCTTTCTTGGAGGTTATGTTTGTGTTTATACCCATAACTGAGTACCCGAAATGGTTGTGCTAATGGAGATGTTCATGATCTGAAACTTGTTGTGTATTTGTATGTATTTTCTAGTTCTTATACAACATCAGAACATCTCTGAATAATTTATACTTTTGAATAATTTTGCATATAAATCTATCGTACAGTCAATTTTTCTTTAATGTTTAGTTGTTGTTATATCTCTTACCTCAAATTTAATAATTTATTCGAATACAAAGCAATAGTATAACTCTAAGTCCTCTGTGTAGCTTATATTAGCTAGGTCTTTCATGTACAACGTTTTTGTCTTACAAGAGCTCCCTTAGGCTCAGGATTAATAAATGGTTTTCCTACCTATAATGCATTTCCAACTTTAACTTGTTTTTGTTTACATGCTTCCATTTTAAGCATTATTATGAAAACTATTTACTCCATGGTATTGATTCTCCTTTTGCTCTGTGTTGGTTATGAATTACCAGCTCCTAATGTCTGGGTTGAAAGTTTGCAAAAATTCACCAGTCTCGACCTATTGATTGAGATACTATTCTTATATATAACCATTTATCAATATGAGCACGTGGGTATACATTTCTATATCCCTTAACCTTAATTTATATATTATAACACATGCATGTTCATCTAGTTGTGAGGAATCCTACAACTTGCTTTCCCAATTTAACTCTAAATTAGTACACACACTAGAACTAAAAGTTTTTAGCTGGGAGGATCACATACCACCGAGAAACTAAATACAAAATTACACCATTAATACAACCCACACTCTTAAAATGCATGATGATGATGATGGTGGTCGTGGTGGTGGTTAATGTCCACTGGGACCAAATTGGTCTATCGGACCTATAATTTTCTTAGTTCTTAATTGTTTGGCTTCTCGTCATTCTTGGCGAGATTGGTGTTGTAGCTTTCTTTTCTTTCTCTACAGTATTCCAACTTCCTTTAACTTACATCTCCTTCATATCTTCTGGTTCTTGGGACATTCGTGTCTTAGCTTCATGATCTGTTGTGTTCATCCTTTCGAAGATAGTCGGAGAAGAAGTTTGGTCTGGAAGATTTTCTTTACTGTTAAATGAAGATTTATTTTGTGCAGTATTCGAATCCTCATAACTATTGATACTTGAGGGGTTGTCGAGTTCACTTTTTTGCTATTGGGCAGGGCTTTCCCCGTGCTTGTCTTGAGAGTTGTTTCTTTCTTTCCCGGTTTCTTGCGATTCAGAGTTTTCTAGAGAGTATTCTTCCTTGATGATAGCGTCTAAGTAATTATATCACCTACATAAAACATACAATTTCCACAGCCATCCAACACTTAGTGGTTCCTTCATGTCAATTAAATCTACATTTCTTTAAATAAGTATCTCTGCTAAGAACAACAACATAATTATCCATAGTCATAAACTTTTATAGAACATAATCGAATCATTTCAATTACAACAACAAAATTATAAACATATGGGTACTTTGTTACCAGCAGATCAAATATCAAGCAACCAAATTAGCTTGGAAAGAACAACTTTCCAACTAAGATTGAACCATTATTCATGGTTCTCCCCGAGCTGAGATCACTTTTTCTCCCAGAATCAATAACCTCTATTATCCTAGTGAAGGCATTTTATGCCTCACTTTCGCTAGAACACTTTCAATAATGACATCCCGTTTTTTTTGTGGTCTGTTAATCCCCATAACTTAGGATTTTTTTGAAAAGGATTTTTTTTTATCCTTTAAAGCCCATATTTTTATACTATGACACTTTTCCGCCTATTCTAGTGCTGTTTCCCCCGCACTTGATGATTTTCTAGATTTTTTTATACTCATCTAGTAAATCACATGGTTTTACTCTGAGGGATTTTTCGTTAGAGTGTTTTGGGAAAGTTTATTATTATTTTCTTTTTATAATTTTCCTAAATCCATCCTATCCATCCAATATTATGGATTAGTATATTGATCTCGTTCTTTCTTTTGTTCTTTCTAGCTAATTCTTACCAATATCACATTTAATTATTTCAACACAAATAATTACATCATCATAGTTTCCTTTTCAAAAGTAAACTTGGAAAGCATACCATTTTTTCTAGTATTTCAGCTACTAATTAAAATGTCTTAACTATTATAACTTTTGAAAAATAGCAATATTACATTTTTAACGTAACATTTGGTTTTATTAAAAATAATTGTGACTAATATTGGTGAAATGATTAAGCAGAGGTAGCTTAGTGGCAACATAAGAACCTGTGAAAGGTAAAATGTTGCAATGTGAATCACAACTGCAAATGAGAAGGTATAATGTTAAATGTTACGATATGCAAGATTGGTATTGTTTTTTTAAAATACATGTTATTAATTATGTCAAAATTTGAAATGTATATCATATGTATGATATGCATAGATGTTAGTTATGAATTCCTATCAAATTCAATTTCATGGATTATGGGACCCATGTTGAGAGTTAAATATGAAATCATGATGTACTTAAATGTTCATTTTGCTTTCATGATAATGTGGATATGGTTAGTTATGTAAATTAAGTGGAAAAAAGTCTTAAAGGGAACTTCACATGTCACATAGTTATGGAAAATTGTGAAAGGCCAAGGAGGCCTTGGGCTAATGAAGGTTGTGTGCCCAGATTTCCTCCCCCTAGACATAAATGATCTTAGTAAGGTAAAGGATTTGGCCAAGATGGTGAGAGGTGGAAATCCTGATGCAACTCTATTGATTTATAAGACTTCTCGAGGAGGCCCAAAGTTGCTTATGGATAGGACGGTGTTAAAGGAACAGGAAAGATTCTACCAAGAGGAATCCTATATTAGACAATCTGTGGACATTAAAATTCTTAAGTTGGCTGGCTACTATAATTCCAAACTAAACCATGTGTGGTCAATGAAATTGTAGGTTGGAGCTGGTGAGGTCAAAGATCCCTAGGTGGACCTAGTATGATCTCTATCAAAGAACTATCTGCAAGTGAAAATTGTTGAATCTAGTTGCGGAAACCAAACCCCATTGGTTGGGAGGAGAATTCTTTTGCCACTATGGTTCTCATATCAAAAAAAATTACGTAATTAGTTATTTATTGTGTTAAAAATAAATTTTCTATATGATTGTGTAGGAATTTAATATACATCTTTATAGGAAAGAGGCCTAGTGCTCGGAAAGGAATTACTAGAAATGTAAGTTCCTTTTTTATATTATCAATCTTATGAATGTCTTTATCATGGACTTAAACATTATGCACTTGATGACATTTCTATTATTAGAGAGCCAGATGCTCTCTAAGTACTTTTAGAAGTACTATGTGAATGTATTTAATGGGCACTAAGATAGTCTGTGCTTGTTGCAATGATTTATCATTCTAATGATTAGAGGGTTAATGCTCTCTAAGTACTTGAGGAATTTTTGTGACTAAAATATGGTTTGACATCACATAGATAATTAATGATAGAAAATGTTGTGAATATTATGATTATATTGAATTTTTTTACCATACATTATAGGATGCTTACCATGGGGACTATGAAACCATCATGCGTGCTTGTTGTTGGGTTGTCAAACCACTCTTAAAGTGATTTTCATAGTTGATAAACCACCTTTATTTTATTTTTTTGATAAAGTGACCATCATTTCCAAGATTAATTGGTAAGTAGCAGTAAGTCAATATAGAGATTTTATTTTTGTTTCTATTAAATTGAATAACAGATAAGTGATTGAAAGAAGAAATTGCTTATTCTTTCTTATATTTATTGATAGAACATAATTGTTTTTTCTTATTGGTATTTCTTGAAAATGAAATCCTTCATTTTGAAGAAGGATCCCCTTTTAGGTTGTTTCGATTGTTATATCATGAGTGAAAGTTAAAGTTTTTGTGGGAGATGAACATTGAGGACAATGTTTTCTATAAAGGGCGGAGTATGTAAGATCCCTATCGTAAATCCCATAAAGCTCCCACACGAAACTGAAATAGCGAAATGATTAAAAAATTATTAATTTAATACACATTAGCTATCATGGATTTAGTGACATGTAATTGATTAATATGACATTTGATTCAAGTGGTTTGGCCAAGATTAAGTTAGCGTTCGGTTCTTGATAACCAGCCTTTCATTATTTATTTCATAGCGAATATTCATAGTTCGTGGGGTGCAAATGATGTTAAATCTCTTTTTATGATCAAATACTATGAATTTATTTTGTGAGACATCACCATCATCTTTGTGATTGTAAAAATAATGATCAGTAAATTCGTAGGCTTTATAAACTTGAAGCATCCTCTCGGATATAAATTCGTAGTAGATGCTTTACACATCTTCGAATATTCTAGAGTAGAAGAGTAAAGAATGAAAATATTATGAATTTGTTTGTCATTATTTTTGGAGGTTGCCATAGCTTCTTTTGCTCCTTTCCTCCTATGTTCCATAAGAAGACTCAACTCTCTGAGTATTTGCAATCAAACTTCATGGGAACCAATTGAGAAATAACAAATGGGGCTCTCAAGTGCTCTCTTTTGGAGCTCATACCTCCTCTAATATTAAAATGTGTGAGCCACTGAAATTGTTCCTCGCATTAAAGGAAAATAAGGAATGTGTAGATGCCCTGAAGGAGAATTGAGGGAGAAGGAAAAAGAAAGAAACTAATGTCAAATAAAAACCAAAGATTGATGATAGCCACATACCCCATGCCATGCAAAGAGAGGTCATACTACACCAAGAGATAAGTAACTATGTCTTGCTAGTAAAAAGAATAGGTAATTCTTGTGGTATTATTGGAAAAATAAAACGTTGTGTGGTGTTTAGTTATGGTGAAAGGAAATAATTATTAATGATATATTTCTTGCAAAAGGAATACATGTATGCATGTACAAAGAGTAGCTAATAGTTATAGACTCTCTTGAAAAGAATGTGCATTTAAATGCACAAGAAGAATGACTAGTGTGTTTGGATTCTTGGAAACAATATATATTTACATATGCATAAAGGAATAGCTAATGATATTTTCTTGAAATGTAATAAGTTTTACATGCAATGAAACAACAACTATTGAGCTAGATTTCTTTAAAACAATATATGATTATTTTTACTAGTTTCATGAAAAGGAAAACATGTGCTTATATGCACATAAATAACGGTATTTTTCTAAGTAGTTGGAAAGAAATACGTTTTTTTCATGCAAGAATAATAGTTAGCACATTAATTTCTTTTGGAAAGAGTAAGTAGTTGCATGCAAGAAAAATAACTATTATGCTAGCCTTATCTTGGAATAGAGCATGTATTGTTCATGTACAATGGATATTGTGAATGGATTTCATTTGGAAAAAATGTTATTGGAAATAACATACAATTGCATGCACAAGACTAGTATTTATTACATTAGTCTTCTTTTGGAAAAGAACATGCATTCACATGCACAAAAATAATATGTAGTGTATTAGTTCTTTTGGGAAAGAATACAAAATTGCATATACAAAGTAATAGTTGATGAGAATGTTTCTTTTGATAAAATTTAAGTAATTATATGCACAAAGACCTTAACTAATTTGTTAGTTTTCTTTAAAATAATATGGACAATTGTAGCAGTTTTCCTTTGGGAAAATAATGCATGCCTATGCGAGGGGAAAATAGTTAATGTGATATTTATGTTGGAAATGTTTCCCCTCTTCTTATGCAAAATGAGGCTAATAAACATAGAGGTTCTGTAAATGTGTTTTGTGGGTAGAATTAGATTGTATCTATTTCCCTTCTTTTGATACACGTGAAATAAGAAAAGGCAAGCATGTCTTCATTATCATTGTGTAGTTTACCTTACACATGTGAGTTATGGATTGATAGACATGTGTCATAGGTAGACGTATGTCGAAATAAATAAACAGGTTTTAGTAGTTATGCATCTTTAATTAACACATATGTGGTGTTTTTAAAAGAGGAAGACATGTCCCAATAGTTTATCGCAGTTTATTCACACACATGAAAAGATGTTTGAAACATCACTAGTAAAGATTACTTATTGGTTAATGATTTGTCTAATCATGATATCAAAGTTTGCTAATGGTAGCAATGGTAGGGAAGGATTATGACTTAAGTAGAGGATAAAGTATGTTTAAAATTATGGCAGGAAATGAATTAATGCTCCATGGAGATTGAAAGAAAGTCAACTACAAGGAAGAACCAAGCCAAAAATACATAATCTTTTAGGATTTGTGTGTAAATTATATCATGATTAATGTAATAGATTCTAGCTAGTTATGATGTATTTAAATGATATTTCTTTGTAATATTTTATGGAAACAATCAAGGGATGAACTCCATTAGAACCATGAAGTGACGGGTGAACACCCTCACAAGTATTTAATATAAATAAATCATTTTTTTTATTCACCCTATGAGGTTTATATGGTATATCGGTGTTCAAAGATGTGTTTGCCTAATGTGCCATTATAATGATGTTTTTTCCTTTCATGATGCAGCATTTACATTATCAAGTATGTGATTAACTAACCATGAAAATATGCAAGGCTGGATTAGGAAGCTTACAATATTACATTGCGACGGTTGTTGTGTTATGTGACTTTCTATTCGATTCCTAAAGTTTGCTTTATGAAATGATGAGGGTTTAACCTAATGGCTAGTGAAGGCATATGGAATAAGTAATATGTAAAGTTACAAGTTAGTAAATTCTACAAAAAATAACTGATATTATGTGTTCTCATGGGAGTTTTACCAGGGGATGTTACTTCTACCAACTAATAAAAAAGATAAATTCACATTTTTAAATAAAAATAAAACATTAACTTAACATGTACAAAAATTGACTTAATTGATAATTCAAGGAATTATTAACAAATAAAAAAAATCAACTAAGAAATCCAAGTTATCAAAAAAAGTCAATTTTTCTGTAACTTTGATAAACATTTCTAAAAGAGACCAAGGAAGATTGTCATAAGGTGTTCACTTAACTCAACTGACTACATTGATCTAGAGATAGTGATAGCATCACTAAGCTAATGAATATGCCTCGAAAAAATGATTAAGATGTTAGCATATCAAAATCTTATTCACATTTGTAGTACAAATTATTGTCCTTTTGGTAATATCGTATGCCTTAAAGAATTTCGAAATCCGAACATAGTTTCTGAATATTTATATTCTATGAAGGCATGAAATTGAGATTTTTTCTCTCTATTGTACTAATATTCCTTAACATTGACTATCACATTTGTAAAGTTTCCCAACACAAGTTTTATGGTGAATGTTATACTTTTCAAGGAATCAAAGGAACAAAACTTGAAAACCAAATGTGAAATGCCACTAAGAAAAACAAACTTGTAGCTCTTTGATTCTCAAAAAATAACAATCATGCATGTAGAAAATTAAGAGTGAAACCTTAAAATTAATAATTGGACAATATCCATGGATATGTTTACAACAATGTCACCATATAAAATACCTAAAGAGAAAAAAAAAGATGAATGAATGAAGGGCTAGTAATCATTATGTTTTATTTTATTATCTCTTAATCCCATAAATAACTATAACATATAACTATTGCAATAAGTTATAAATATTACTTACATTCAAAGGAATATTAGGCAATCAAAAAATAAATAAAAGTCCATATTTTTATCCTAACCTTTAAACTATCATGGATACTCAACTAGAATATTTCATCACAATGGATGTTGTAATATTATAAAATCATAGATTATATTGATCAATTTTCCTTAGGTTCAAGATTAATTAATTACTAACTCTATTCAAATTTATAATATAATTGAAATAAGATATGGAAAGAATATGACATGAAAACACCATCCACACAATTGAGCACCAAATTCATCATACAAAACCACCGACAAGGGGAAGCCTACCCTCTTCTATCTATGCTTCAAATATGAAAATGCACATACAAAGGAATGAGAACTCTTATTTAATTACCTTTTGACATTATGGCATAAATGACTACTACAAGATACTACTCCTGCTCTATTGTGCTTTGAAAATACCACATTCAAATATATTTCTCAACTATGAAATGGGTATAATGAGAAAGAATGGAACCTATTTTCCTCATAATAACTTGGTATTTAACATAACTCAATAGTCATGTAGGGTTATGAATTTAACTTCTCCAAGCCTTAATTGTGAAAATGTTTTAGATCTTTTAGAATATTCTTGAAATTCCACATGTTGCTAAACCCACATTTGTGAGTAATGTGGGATAATGGGACAACCACTTATACCATGGTGTTCAATAAGGTAGGTGAACTTATGGGGGACATAACTTTCACATATTAGTTTTGGTTGAGGCATTTTTCAAACCTTGGAATTTAAAATATTTGTTTATAATGCTTTTATAGATATTTTTGTAGAGAAACTAATAGACTTAGAACAAGTTGTTATTCTAGCTAAGATCTAACTACCATTACAAATTATGACGACTGCCTATATGTTGAGGAACACTAGCCGCAAAAGAAAATACAAGTCCATATAAGTTTTAAGTAGATAATGATGTAACTACATACACCTTTGTAACGTAAAATCTAATAGAGCTTATAGATTACATTTTTTTCTACACATAGAGGTGAAGTACCACCAAATGGAACAACTTGGAAGCTCTTTTATTCAATACAAAAGGTAAGCCACACATGCATAAGATAATACTGAAACGTTAGAAGTAATAGCCAGGAAACATTCACAAATACATTCACATTAGTGTTGTCATATTTGGGACTCAAAAAACACATATATATTTGAGTGCAAGGACACTACACTATGGGGCACATAACTTCATCAATGAAAAATATAATAGTGAAACGTCACAAGTAATAGCCAGACAACATTCACAAATACATTCACATTAATGTTATCATATTTGGGAATTAAAAAAAGACATATATGATTGAGTGTGAGGAAACTACACTATGGGGGACATAACTTCATCAAGGAAAAAAATTGTTGTCAAATGAAAGAAGAGCCATAAGAATATCTTCCAAAATAGTTAGTAGTATGCTACAATCCTTATGAAAATCAAATTAAGAAGCTAAATAATTACCCTTTGGAATAGATAAAGACTTCAAGGAGTGTATATTTACACTTATGTTGCAATATAGAAATATTTGTCACCAAAGGTTTTGTAGAGACCTCAATAGAGCGACTGAGAGGATGATATAATTTTTTGAAGTTCCAACAACTCCATGTTCAAATATCCATGCATCAATTTTTCTAATTGAAATTATGTTTTGTATGTTGAAACCATGTTTTTAAGGGATGATCCATAATGCAAAAAAGCCGAGGCATAGGAATCACAAACCTAAAGAGAGCACCTTTTGACACGTTATACACTAAAAACTTTGTGCAAGCAAAAACATGGTCAAATAACTATTCTGAAGAAACTAAGAGTGATAGGATTTTCTAACATGAACATGTACACGAATAAAGCCATGTTTAGAAGTAACCACATCATTTCCCTCAAACTACGACTTCAAATAAGGCATGGGAGGAAAGATATATAAACAAGGAAACCAAACTATGGAATAGACCAATGAAAAGAGTCAATTATTAAATACATTGAGCAAAAAGAAACCATCATGCCTGCAAACAACGACATTTGTGAAACCTCACTCAAACCATTACTCCAAAGAAGCCATGTGTAAGAGGAGTTCCCAACAACAAATCAATATACAGGTAAAGCCACCTCCATTAATAAGTGCACCACCTCCCTCAAATCACTACTACAAATATGGTACAAGGCAAAAATATCATGAACTAGATAGATAAATTGCTATGTATACAAACAAAAATGGAAAATAAAATGACAAAGGTGGTAAACAATAACACTCCTAATTAAATTCACTCTACATGTAGTAATGACTTGTGTTCCTTTAACTAATACACCACCACCCAACAATCAAAACAAATCAACCTCTCCCTAATTTACTAGGCCCCAACCCCCAATGTACCATAACACCACCTTATCAACTTTACATAATCAACAACATCCTAAGAGTTTCAATTAATGAGAGAAGAAATAAATATATAAATGAAAACTAAAAAATACTATATATTTTAAAAATTAAATTAACTTTTAGAGAAAATTAATTTTTATATAATTTAGTTGCTTTATATTAACTTTTAGAGAAAAATAATTTTATATAATTTAGTTGCTTTATATATTTTTTTTTCTTTAAGTAACTTTTTATTATTTAAAATAATTTTTTAAGTATTTAAGTTTGCATTTTTAAAGCCTAATAAAATTAACACTCTGAAAAGCACATAAAAATTGAAATGGAATGTATCATTCGCTGAAACTTACATTTTCAACAATTCTTATTAATATTTAAATAAAATTCATATAAAAATAAATAAAAATATTAATATAAATACTTTAATTATGCTCATCTTAATAAAATAACCCTCCATTAAAAAATGAATTAAAAATAAATCTGATTAAAAACAATTTTATAAAAATTATCTTAAAATACCCAACACATTAATAAATTACAAAATACATGGAAAACTAACTTTCAATATAGACAAGTTAACAGGCATGTCTAACCTACCTTTATTTAAGAAATAAAAATGCAGTTTCATGAAAATTATCGAAGAATACCCAACGCATTAATAAATAAAGAAATACACGGAAAACTAACTTTCAATATAGATGTGTATAGCGTTAGAAAAATGAGAACTCATATCTGACGATATTGTCAGAATGTACATCGTTGGAAAATGAGAACTCATATCTGACGATATTGTCAAAGAATGTGCATCGTTAGACAAATGGGAACTCATATCTTACCTAACCAGATATATTTTAGGCATAATCAACGATGCAATTTAATGTATTTTCGGGCATGTGATACACAATTCGAATGTATATTTTTGGTATAATTGACGATGCACTTTAATGTGTTTTCAGGCGTGTGATACGCAATTCAAAGATTCCAAGCGTTTGGACTTTTGTTTGAGAGCATCATGATGCAGCCTCCTCCCGAATCTTCCGGCCACGCACGACTTGTCCGCTACCAATGACAAACTTGTCATATCCATCTATTTAACTGGATCAGGGCCTTTTGAGAAGATGAGTAAGTCAAGGTGAAGTGGCAGCTGGATATGTTAATGGAGAACCGTCATATTTATTTCTCCCAAGTTCATCACGTTGTTAGGTTTATCTTCCCAGTCGACGTGAGGAGGTCGTTCGACCCGCCTCTTGCAGAGGGATACTACGGCAATGGTCAGTACGTGGCATGTACACACAGCAGTACAGCGGAAGAGGTTGTTAATGGATCCCTTTCACATGCTGTAAAGTTGATAAAGAAGGCAAAGTTAGCTGTAAATGAGGAGTACGTGAGATCAGACATCGCGTTCCTTGAAATCAAACGCTTACGACAAGAAATCACTTTAGCCCCTCCGTGTCTCGACCATACATTTCTCACTGACTGGAGGTGGCTGGGATTTAACCAAGTGGACTTTGGATGGGTCGAACCCCTCATTGCTTGCCCGGGTAACTGGCTCAAAATTTTGTATCGCCCAATTTCATTTCTGCCTCCCAAGAAAACCAAGAGCAGAGTAACGATGGTCTTCTGCATGCCACGCCCAGCATTGAAATCCCTTGAATCGGAATTACATGGTCTAATGTGAATCAGTGAATCAGTGGTTACAGATCTCTAGTGGTAAATGCACCAGTTCACGTGCTATGGGTATGATATGACTGCACCAGCGTTTTGTTTCAATCATGCAGAATAGTTTGATTATTAATCAATCACAGAAAGCAGGGTTATCAGTTGTTTGTTGTTCAGAAGTAAAACGATCTCAAATAAGGAACTCCTCGTTTTAGGTTTATTTTGATATTACTTGGTACAAACAAATAGTTTATATTTAATTTTGTTTTTATAAATTTTCATTCGAGATTTTCACATTTTTTTTTAATCTCGATATCGATATAAATGAAGAGTCAGTTTTTTTTTTATGTGCATTTTATATATATCTTAATAATAAATTTAGTAATTTATATTAATATTAAAAATAATAAATCATACTTGTGTTATTGAGGAGTTTTATATTTCAATTTAGTAGGGAAAAATGGATTGGAAGTACTGGTTATAAAATAAGTTATAATTGTGTATATGTAAACTTTGTTACGTGACAGAATATTTATATTTTTTTATTGGCTCATTTACGGGGCAAGAAATATTGTAAAGTATACTATTCTATTATCATATATATTTTTAATAGTGTAATTAAATAAAAAAAGTTAATAATAAAAATAAAATAAAAAATTTGTTTATTGAATCAAGTTATTATATGATAATTTTATTGCTATTAATTAAATTAAAAAATTAGTTATTTTGAAAAAAATTATGTATATTATATTAAAAAAATATTTAATATTATTATGGACATAATTTATGTTTATCTATATCACATTAAAATTTTTAAATAATAAATAATAATATATTTCAATAAAAATATTGATTTTAATCAATTTTGAAATGAGAATACTAAATACAAATAAAGTATTTTTTATATAAATTAACAAACGTGTATAATTATTTCATATTATTTTTATTTAAATTAATTAATAATATAATCTCTTATATATAAATATAATTCATGTTATGATAATAATTGGAGTTAGCCCCAAGAGTTAGCTCGGTGAAATCGAGCGCCTCGCTAATGGGAGGTCACACGGTCGAATCCCAAAAGCTTTTGGGGTTAGGTCAGTAATTAGGCCAAGGGGTGTTGATGCCCTTCGGGTGACGTCCACTCAGTGTTAAAAAACCCTGGACGTAGCGGCTACCCATTTGGAAGTAGCGGCTACCCATTGACCCGAGTATCGGTGAACGAGTAAAGAAAAAAAAATTGAAGTTATTAATTGTGGTTGGGTATAATTGTATTTCTTTGGAACTTTTACACTCAAAAATATGTAACCTCTTGATAGTGAGGTGTTTTGAACAATAGTGAGCTAACCTTTAGAATTGTAAACTTTAAATACTCACTAAATCTAAAATTAAATAAAATCTATATTAATATTTTATAATTATAAATAATTACATTAATTAATATTTTTTTAATAAATAAAATATTATGTAAATTAAAAAAAATATGTATATATATAATTTGATTTTTTAAAATTAAATATAATTAGTGTAGATTATTGTAAAAACTATTATAAAAAGAATGTTGTTGAATAATTAAATATTATTAATTCTTAATTCTTATATTGAGAATAACTTATATTCTTCTATCTAAATAAATTGTATTTCTAAGTCGATATATTTTTGAGTTCTAGAACTAATAAGTCATAGTTTTAGAAGACCTATGGATAAGTGATATTTTGTCCATAAGCCAAAAGAAAATCTACCTTGATAAAGCTTGAGAGATTTATGGATGATTTAAAATCTACCTTGATAAAGCTTGAGAGATTTATGGATGGATGCTTTAAAATCTATCTTGATAAAGCTTGAGAGATTTATGGATGATTTAAAATCTACCTTGATAAAGCTTGAGAGATTTATGGATGATTTATTGGGTGATTTTAGAGTTTAGAAAAATATGATTTATGGAGTGATTTTAGAATTTAGGAAAAATCTGATTTATGGAATTCCTTTAGGATTTAGAAAATCTATTCCATTTTCTTAATTCTACTTATTGTAAACCTATGAGAAAATATAAGAACTAATGATAGAATACATGTAGAATGTAGCCAAGAGAGACAAAGGAAGGATTCCAAGCACCCATTAAAAGATAACTAAATATGTTCTTTGAAAATTATTGTGTTTGCATATGTTGCATGAAGAAATAAGGATCAAATTTATTTGTTTGAGAGTTTTCATATGATAGAGTCCAAATTATTTTCTGGAGAAAACCTCCATGTAATTTCATGCATAGAGGAATAAATTGTTTTGTTCATTTAATTCTTAAAAGATTTTATGTGCGTTGAATTCTTAAAATATTTTCGTGGCTAAATAATTGTGTGAGTTGCCTGAGTTATTGGAAAATAGGGTCCAAATATTTCTTTGTATCTCCCAAACTGTGATATATTTGTAAAAATTGAAAGAATTTTTTGTAAATCAACTCATTCTCACCAAAAGCCTCTTTTTGATTTGAAAAAATAGTTTTTAGTGTCTCGAAAAATGTGTCCAAAATTGATGACAAAAATAGGAATTATTTAATATTTAAATCTAGAAACATGGGCTGCAAAGATTCATTCGAATCTTCCCAACCATGACACCTTTGTACATCCCGAGCGAATTTTTTTCAATTAACCCTTTCCCAGAAAAAAACCTCTTTTCTTTTTCAAAAATTCGTTTCCAGATGTGTGGAAATTGCAACCAAAGTTTATGACTAAAAGAGGAAAAATAGAGTAAAACAAAGTGATTCCATTTGACTTGTCGGCGCAATAAGAATAGTTGTTATGTGAATATAGCCATAAAGATTGTGTTAATGTTCTTGAAAAGAAATAAATTAATTCCATGCACAAATAAATAAGTATTAAGTCTGATATTTATTGAAAAGAGATAAATTATTAGCATGCGCAAAAATAGAACAATTATGTTGATAATTCTTGAAAATGAATTAAATTATTTCATTTAAAATATTACCAATGATGTTCTCATGATGCATATTCATTAAATTTTTAAAGAGAAAAATTGGACTCTTAAAGAGAATATGTGCTTATGTGCATAGGAATAATATCTAGTATAGTTGATCTACTAGAAATGAATATGTGAGCAAACATTTTGAGAAAGAGTTTACACAAAACCTTTGCATAAAAGATGATTGGTTATGCTATTTGAAAAGAATTTGTTATTCATGCTATTTCTTGAGGAAATATGACAAATTTTTCTGATTTGTGAAATGATAGGAAAATATTTTGTATTGCAAGCCTAAAAGCTAGTGAGTTAGTTAACTTTTGAAAAAAGAATAATTAGTGTGTTAAATTCCTTGGAAAATAAATATATATATTTGCATGCAAGGAAGTATTTTTTTTTAGAACTCTTCAAAAAGAAGAAAAGAGAAAAAAATGTCCCTGTATATACTATTCAATTACATTATTGGAGAGGAAAACTAGTAATCGTAGGCTTTATTGTGTTAAGGTTCATTTAGAAGACCCTTTAGAGAAGCATATACACTTGCATGCATGGAAAGGTAAAGTTTCAGTATTGTATTTCAAGTGAAAAGGAAGGTGCAATCGCATCATATTGATTATGTTATTCTTCTTTTTGGGAAAATAATATGCATTTGCACACCTAAAGGGATTAACTATGGTATTAGTTTTATTCTGAGAGAATATTATGTATAGTTATTGGGCTAGATCTTTTGGTAAGAGTGTTAATATGAAATTTCTTGGAAGGTGTACCAAAACCATCGCACTTAAGTCACTCGTGACACATGACTCTAATAACAATTTTTGGTTGCTTATACTTTAGATCTGCAATAACAAAGCTAGAACAACCTGCAATAAAACAACATATACGATCCAAAACAACAAACAACTATATGTATATATATATATATATTATATATATATATATATAATATATATATAATCTAATCTAATAACCCAACAGGAAATACTTTTAAAAATAATAAACTCTTTATTAATAACACCTAGTGAACGAGATCTACAAAAGGGTCTCCAAAATCCCCTTCCATGGGATGGGTCCTTTGATGTCATTTGATGCTTTAGTAATCAATTCTCTCTTTCAATGTATGAAAAACCCAAAACAATGTGTAGAACTCAAGCGGGAGCTCAAAGATGATAATGGTGATGATCATAATAATCATGGTGGAGAATGAATGGAAAACTCTCATATTTATAACAAAGTATTGATTTAATCATGAAAATGAAGAATAATAAAATAATATTGACCAAATCAAAATCTAACCATTAGGAATAAGAAAAAGGACATTCAAAATGGTCAAATATATTTATTTAGAAATAATTAACAAATAAAATAATTTATTAATTGTTTCACGAGGATTAAGAATGCTGTGGAATTGAAATAATTTTTAAATAGTAATTATTCCGATAATAAAATTAAGGAATAAAAATAAACACACATTTATTTAATTATTCCTAGGGGATTTAGTCAAATGTGATAAGGAATAATGATCAAACAATGATCTAATAATTATTCCTGGAGAAAAATAAATAAATAATGATTTATTTAATTATTCTCATGGGGTTTTCTAATTCTAATTAGAAAATAATTTAATAAAAACAGTATACTAGATTATTTCTCATGGTGAAAGTGATTTTACTATGGTAAAACTAATCCTACATGGTGTATTTTGATCTGCCTATTTAGAAATGGTTAGGTGATTATTTTTTTGGTGATAATGGATTTCCCTCCAATGTATGAGTGTTAGGAAAAAATCATTTGAACAAAATATGGTGTAGGTTACACTTCCGTCGCACACCAAAGGGGAGAGAAAGAGAGAGTTGAAGCAATGAAATGAAGGACAAAAATGGAGGGGGTGAGACCTACTAAGCTTATAGAAGTCTACTTTTATGTTGGAGTACATCATCTCAAATGAAGATAGGGAGGCATACCCATACCCGCTGAGATAACCAAGTATAAATAGTAATGGTGAGCCTAGAAATGTGGGACTGAGCTACAAAATACATGATACATGATATGTTGGCATCAATGGGCCACAAAATAATACAAGGAATCCAATATACATAATGCACCTGGAAAGACATAGGTCAGGACTGAATATAATAACCTATGAGCACATGAGACATAATGTCTCTCAAGCTGACATGGTGAGGGGGAAATCACAACCAAATAAGCTTTGTTGCATAGGGAAGGGCTCTGAAGGTATGAATGGATCATCTGAAGGAGACATGCATGCTATGGGTGTTGTAAGTGGTTGAAACTGAACCCATCACATCTACGAAATTGCATCTAAGGTTAGATCAACATCTGTAGACATCAGGGCATGTGTGGGGATACCTTAAGGGCCACCACCGCATGAGGTCTGGAACATCTCACACACACTTGGGAATCATTGGGACAATTGTCTAGATCACAGAACGATAAGGTATATGATTCTCAATCGTGCAATAATGAGTTGGCGTCAAGCGCGTTAGAAATAGCCAAGTCAAAGGGAAATGGTGATTCCCTTTTATTTATCCAAGGAACCAAATAAAGATGAAGGCTGGAACCAAACTACACCTCCCTCTAGACCATACTTCTAGAATAAATGTCCTGAAGTCAACAAAAAAGGGCCCACCAGAGTTAAGCCAATGAGGAATCCTTAACAAAGGCATGAAGTATCATAGTAGAGTGATTAGTGGAATGACACTAGGGATGATGATGGAAGGAAACAAGATGAGTGGCAGACTGATGAACTCCCTTTTCATAGCATGATATGTATGGTTGCCCTTGCAGCAATTGACTCAATTCCAAAGGGGATGTTAAATTACTCAGACGGGGGCTTTTCAAGGGTAGAGCAATATAGCTAGAGGCCAAATATAAACACAATGGGATGGATGCGAAACAAATATGTATGTAGAATTGTAACTTGACTCAGGGGGACTTGAAACATACTCCATAGATATAAGGGTGACTCATCTAAGATGTTATGAACAAGGGTGACTCGATGATGATGCCACATGGGGGAGGTCCGGAGGGGACCATAAAAACATGACAAAATTATGGTTACTCATGATGAAAATCGACACATAAATCAATTAATGTGTGGGCATAGTGGTACCAGGGTATATATTGCTCAAATGAAGAAATTTGAATTTAATAGGTGGCAAAGTGAGACCTAGTAAAGATGGCTTCTTGATGAAGTGTCACATTACCAAAAACAAAGGGAGACCCATTATAGAACTAAGTGAGATATTTCTAATGATGTTGATGGTTTGTCAAACGGGGCTACATTTTGGTTATAATGGGTGAAATATAAAACTAGGTCTTTTCTTATAAAAGGGCATTTTACCCCCAAATCCAATTCATTTTCATAGTGAGATGTTTGAGAATTTGGAAAGGAAGAAAATGCCCTAAATCTTATGGCTATTGTAGCATACAAACCAACCATCGGAATCTAAATATGCAACTTTCAGGTAGGCAGCCTTACTTGTCTAAAGATGGCCTTAGTGCTTCTTGTAAGAGTGGTTCCTCTTGAGAATTAAGGGAAGAAAGGGATGCAAGGATGAACTACTATAAAAGGTTTGGGGGCATCCCCACTCGCTAATTAAAACATGGGGAAATGTGACATTATAGAGAGTAAAATATTTCAAGATATGGTGTCAAGCATCTATCATATGTGATGTTTATATGGCTCATTGAAGAGGTCAGTAGGACAAACTATCCAAGGAATGAACAGATAATCAACCATACCTAGATCGTTGGAGTCTATGCTGAGACATATGTTGAAAAAGGTGATCAGGGGTTCCATCGTGCTCCCAAGCATCTGATATTTCCCCTCAACATATGATGATGGAGGGGATTGATTAGGTCTGAATGAGGCCCCCTAGCTAAATGAGTATGTGGAGCACCATTGTGTTCCAAGTGCTTGATAAGGAATTCAAGCATCTGTTCTGAGAGGAATGAGATCCTTAACAAAATGATGAGGATATGTAGGGGCATGGGTGTCCCCCATCTTTGTGTGGATGGATGTAGCATGCTATCGACATGATGAATGTATTCGAATAGTGGACTCTAATCACATTTTGATGACGTGGTTCGCCATTTATTTATGTTATGGATGTCTTCTTCTGGGAAGAGTGGATAGATACTGGTAGCAGAAAAATCAACTGATTTTCAAAAGTGGTGATGCAGAATATATATATATTATATATATTTATATATATATATATATATATATATATATATATATATATAATATATATAATATAATAAATATATATATATATTTGCATGGTTTTTGACAATTCATTTTTTTATATACATTAGTTTTTAGAATGTTAGTGATTTGCATGTTGATTTTAAAAAGTGTTGATTCCCTTTTTTCAAAAGTCTTATTTTTTGAATTTAAATTTTCTAATGTATTGAATGTGAATAATTATTTTCTAAATTTAACAATTTTTGAAGTAGTCTTCTTCTTCATATTTTTTTGTTTTTCTTTTAATATTTTTTTTGTAGTGAGGTCTTTTTCTTGCAGAGTTAAAGAAGAAGGTCGATATTTTAAAGTTTTGATATTCTACATATTTATATATCATTAATTAATTTTCCAATGCACATCAAATAATTGTCTCTAAAAAACCAATAATTTTTAACAATTGACATAAAAATAAACATTTTGAACATAAGTATAACAAAATTACACATTTTGGTAATTTTTTGCTAGAAATGACATGTCAAAATCACAATTTTTATAGGAAAATTTTAACAAAAAATGGTTAAATAATAGTTTTTTTTATGAATTTCATGTCAAAAAATAATAAGAATCATAGTTTTTTTTTAAATAATTATTCACATAAAAATTAAAGCAAAAATCATGTAATACAAATATTGAACATATAACAACATTAACTGAATACTTATTCTTTTCATAAAATGTCAAAGACAAAACATTACAAGTGTAACTAATTAATAGTTACAAAAAATGAGCTTGATTTCCAAGCATAACTTAAATTTAATCAATAATATCACGTAATCCAAACTCTTCATCATCTAGAGTTTCATCATTGTCTTCTTCCACGATATTTTCTGCTTCAATTTGCTCATTTTCCTCTTATGATGGATCTTTGATGTTTGTGAATCTCCCAATGTATGTTTTTCCAATCATTCAATCTAATGGTTGTTGAGGTTCCTTTTCCTTTTTTTCCACATGTGATTCATTAAAATCCCCTTTACTCAACCCAATTTCCTGCATTACATCTGGAAAAAAATTGAAAAAAATAATTCTTTGATGAATAAATTTGCACTGTACTAGGGATTTTTTCAATGGCAATGAAATTTCTTCCTTTTTGTAAGCAACATGCTTGTGTTGTACCTAATTATCAAGCACAAAATAAATAGTTAAGTAAAATAGAATAATGACATAAAAATTAAGAAAGAAGATATTGAAATTCAATTCTATATAATAAAACTTACGTGACCTTGAGAATAAATCTGGAACTCAGTCTCCTTCATATGAACATAAGTCCATATGATAGTTAATCAATGACTGTGGTTTTTGATAAATTTTAACTATCTCTCCTTTTGCTTCTTTATCTTCATATGTTAGTTTTCTTAGAACAACATCATAAAACAATATTTGGTTATGACTCTTTCCATCTACCTGATTAAGAAGCATAGACTTATAGCTATCATCTTTTGTCCAAATTTCAATATGGATGAACTCACAATCATTTATAATTGGTTGATCTTCATGGTTAATAAGATTTTACTTTTTCTTATAACATGAAATAGTAAAAGTTCAATTAACTTGTACATTAATGAATTTCAACATCTTACCATGTAAGTTGCATCCTTGAGTTTGTTTTCCCCTTAAAGCTTGTCAATAACATTGTCCATTGTGTGTTTGAATGAAATGCCACAACTCTCTATAATGGTGATGACGTGACTTCTACAAATCCCGCAACCACGTTACTAAGCGCTTGATAAGTATAACGGTCACTGTCGTAGTTAATGTTTGGGATATTGAAACCATGGGAATATCTGCAATAACTAGGGAATAATCCCTTTTAGGTATGATTTTAGCAATGTCTTCATAGGCACCTTGTATTACTTGATATTGAATAGTGTGAATACCATTTCAAATGAAATGAATAAGAGTTGGATCAAGTTCAACATTACTAAGACACTACTTTCTTAGTCTCTCGATCTTAATTTTTTCAATAAAGCTATTATCTGGTGCTCCATTTGCATCCTTCTTCACATTAATAAAATAAAGAAATATATGTATAAGTTGTAAAATAAAAATAGTATACAGGTGAATAAAATTGAATGTACAAATCAACATACCTATTTAAATGCAAGATAAAAATATTTTAGTGTTGACGTAGAGCTTGAATCTAGTTGGTTGCTTACAACATCATCCCAACTATCTTCATTAAAATATTAAAACATTTGTTCTTGTATTTTCATGTAAACATTGTGTCTAAATAGATAAAGTAAAAAAAATTAATATAATGATATGTATAACAAATACTACCAAGAACAATATTTTATATTTAAAAGAAAATTATAATCTAGAACTAAGTAAAAATAATTCAACAAACTCACTTATGAAATTCCTCACACATTTCAGCCAGTGATCATTCCCCTGACTTCACACAAGATAATATTGCATTGACAACCTCTTCATCCTTAACTCCTTTGCAATTCTCTCGAAGGTGTGATAGTCATATCTTCTAGAAGTTGCTTCATTTCAAGATCTGATTTACTCTTGCCACATATCAATGATTTAAATTTTTTGACCTTCTGATTTTTAATGCCAATGTTCTCCCACATGTTAGAAATATCATTAATCAATTCCCATATCTCTCCAATTCTAAATGCCAATTGGAAAATTTTATCAATACTTTTGAATATACCAGAATGTACTTTTCTGCCTTTTGAATTGATTTTTTCCTCAATTTGATAGCCTATTTCCATACAACATTCCTTCTGAAATTATAGACTAACCCTCGCCTTATCCCCACTACTTTTTTATTCAAATTCATTATGAATAAATATAACCCTTTGGGTCAACTACTCAGTTTAGGTTCCTTTGACTTGTGAATCCCTTCATAATTTAAGCAAGGTTTTTCCTCTATGCATGACTTTCGATTTCAATATTATTTAATGTTGGTTCCTTGTTGTATTGAGGGTTTAATTGTTTGGTGATTAATGATTATTGAGAAGGATTCCTTTTATTAATTTCAATATTATATAGCGTAACTGATAGTTCTTTGACAGTCTCTGTCAAACAATTTTCATTCTTTTCCTATGGTTTGCCTCTGTGTACATTTTCTTCCTAATGTTTACGTCGTGATATGGTTTATGAATAAATTTGACTAGATAAACTTGTTTTTTATTCTCCTTTCCTACAGCTCTATTAAATTGGAAAGATTACTTCCATTACGAGAGTTACCCTTTATGAACAACATGTAAATATGTTGAGTCAACGTTGTTTATGCATAAAATGCACACTCATACTTTTTTATTCATCAATGTTTAATGTACAGACTTTAATTATGTTGTAAGATGTTGTTATATTGGATCTCTAAGGGTATTGCTGAGTCTTATGAATGTATGGCCACTCCATTTCAGGTTAGCTATAGTTATCCTCAACAGTATCATTGTATTATGATTTCGTGGACATTATGTTTGTGTTTATACCTATAATTGAGCTCCCAAAATGGTTGTGCTAATGGAGATGTTCATGATCTAAAACTTATTGTGTATTTGTATGCCCTTTCTAATTCTTATACAACATTAGGACATCTCTGAATAATTTATTCTTTTGAATAGTTTTTCTTATAAATCTATCATACAGTCAGTTTTTCTTTCATGTTTATTTGTTGTTATATCTCTTATCTCTAATGTAAGAATTTATTCGAATACTAAGAAATAGTATAACTCTAAGTCTTTTGTGTAGCTTATATTGGCTAGATCTTTCATGTGTAATGCTTTTGTCCTATGGGAGTTCCCTTAGGATTAAGATTAATAAATGGTTTTCCTACCTATAATGCATTTCCAGCTTTTGCCTGTTTCTGGGTTAAGAGTCTGCAAAACTTCGGCAGTCTCGACCTGGTTATTGAGATATTATTTCTTATATATAACCATTGATCAATATGATCATGTGGAACTACAAGAAAAAAAGACATTGGTGAGGGGCGAAAAATGTCACCACAAGCTCACTCGTGACAGTCAAAAGAGCATTTGTCACCAAAAACTGAACGTCACCAAAGGTGGCGTCATGAAAACTATAGGTGTTGTACTGACATACAAAGTCTGTCACCAATAATTATTTATAATGATGGATAGTGACCGTTACCATTTCATATGAGCAATCATGATGGACCATAGCCTCCGTCACCAAAGGTGGCATCGCCAAAAGTATAAGTGTTGTAGTGACATTCAAAGTTTGTCACTAATAATGATTTATAATGATGGATAGTGACCATCACCATTGCATATGAGCAATGGTGATAGACCATAGCCTCAGTCACCAAAAAGTTAATGTCACCAGAGGTGGCGTCACCAAAAGTATACGTGTTATGGTGACATTCAAGGTCTGTCATGAATATTGATTATAATGATGGATAGTTACCATTACCATTTCATATGAACAATAATGATTTATTGTGATGGATCTTTAATGACCGTCACTATTGTTGCGTATATATGGTGATGTTCATTGATCGTCACCAAAAGCTGCATTGTTAAAAGTATAGGTGTTGTGGTGACATTCAAGGTCTGTCACGAATAATGACTATAATGACGGACAATTAACATCACCATTTCATATCAACAACAATGATTTATGGTTACAAACCTTTGACGGTCATCATTATTGATGTGTATATATGGTGGCATTTTTTGACCGTCACCATTTCATATTTTTGATGAAGGTCAAAAAATGTCACCAAAGCTCATTAGTGATGGTAAAAATAGCCTCTGTCACAAAAAAAATGATCATCACCATTCCATACGGACGTTAGGGCATGATGGAATTGAACCACCAACCTCCTACTTGTAAAGCAGGTGCTCTTCCATTGAGCTAGCACCCTTTAAAGAATTATATTTTTAAAAATTAAATCTTTAAACTTCATAAATTGTAAATTATACAGCTTTCAATAAATTAAAGTCTCGGCAATATTTTACTAAACAAACAAAGCAACATCGAAGTTATAGGTCCCTACCTAATGGTTATTGAAGTTATGAAAATTGGGTGGAGGGAAAAATAGTTATGTATAAGAGAATCAATATGTTCAGTTGAATACTCAATTAGAAGTGAAACACTGAAGACATTTATAACCTATAAATGACCTATAACTATCAAATGCACCAAATGTTCCAAAGGAAATGTCATAAGTAGATGCCATATGGAAGAAGAGGAGGCAGGGACTTGGAACCCTTGTACATCTTCGCATGTTGTAGCACTTGGCACATCTTAGCTTGTTTGACATGTCTTCGTACTATTTGGCACATCTTAGCATGCCCTAGCATTCCCTAACACACCTTGGTAGTCATGACCTCACAACTAGCATTGCATTTTTCCATGACTTGGGAACCTTACATTCACTAGAACACCTTGGCACTCCCTAGTTGTCATGCCATTTTTTATCCTCCATAATGTCCCAAGATGATGAGGAGATCAACGGAGGTAACGACGGAACAAGATTTTAGTTTGGTAGCTAGCCCTACCAAACTATAGAGGTGTCTCTCTATGAAATCACAACCAAGAGATGACTAGAATGTAAAGGATTTAAGGCTAGATAGCTAGTCTCAGGTGGGTTTTTGGAAAATTTATGGACTTGGAACTATATCCATCGGTGTCTTGTCTAGTAGGAACTTTGTCAAGGAGGTGAGAACTTGGAACTCTGTATAGGATAAAGCACCTAACATGCATGATAGAATCTCCCTAGAATAGAGTGCCTCCTACCTAGAAGAGTGTCCCTTGATCAAAATATAGAACCCTTCTCTACTGTGCACTTTTCTTAAAGATAAATCTATGCATAAAATAGTACTAAGAAAAACACCTAAATTAAGAAAAGTGAGCATCTCAGCCAAACTATAAAAGTATAATAAATATGGCTCTATATAAGTTTGGGAAACACTGAAAAGCATGATTTCATACAACAACAATAAGATGCCTAAAATCGATGTGATTCTTTCATCATTTCTATACCCTCACAGCAAAACTGGAACCTATAGCATGTACCCCAAGGCTGGGTGCATCTGCTAAAGGTGTATATTGAAAGCATCTACTGAGATGAAGTACTATTGAAGGAGAAACACCTTCAAAACAATAGATAAAGTCTACTATGAGTTCAACCCATTTGCACACAGACCAAGGCTGCTATTGGGTACACGTCTCCACTAAATGGAAACTACAATGTATTGTAGTGTTGCTAAAGAAAAAACACCTTTAGTGCAACACAGATAAAACTCTAACATATATTTTCATTGTGGCCTTGGTTATCAATGATATGATCAATATTGGTAACAACTTCGATAATTGAAAAACCAAAAGGTCAGATGCATAGATCATTTGAAATAATAGATTTGGGCATACTTTATTGTTTAAGAGTGTTAGTATAGAAAATGCAAGGTAGCCTGTTGCGTCTTTTTGTCATAGGCCAAGCATGCGAATAAATACATAAAATATTAAATAGAATGGTATAAGTCGATTGCAGGTTCTTTTGAAACAGGAATGGAATTATCCTTGTGTGGGTCCTAATCTAGTGAGTATAACTTTAAATAAGAACTGATAGTTATGGGGTTGAAATTATCTCACAATTCATGAAAAGTCCCAAATGTTTTCACTAGAAATAAGTAGAGTGAGTCGTCAGGTTTATGGAAGGGAACACCCCATCCATAGGAAGATAACTTGAAATAATTGGGCATATTACTTCTAATCTTCTTGTACGTGTGTGCTTTCAAAAGATAACCACATCCAAACACTCAATAAAAACTCTAGTAAATTTTATAGATCTAAAGCACTTCTAAGAAAACCCATCACTTAATGACAATTGAGTGAGGAATATGTTGAAGGATTCAATCTTGCACTCAGTCATAAAAAGGAACTTGGGGTATCCAACTTCTTGCCAACAAACCGAATCCAACCATAATGTGAGAGGCAGGTTAACTGTGAAACCTCTTTCCCACTTTGTAGTAGTGTTCCCTCTTGAATTCCAACAGGTATTTGGCTACTTAGATCCACAAAATAGAACTAAGTAAAACACCTCAATTAAGAAAGGTGGGCATCTAAGTCAAACTATAAAAGCATACTAAATATGGTTGTATCTAAGTTTGGGAAACACTAAACAAATATGCTTTCATACAACAACCACAAGATGCCTAAAATCGATGCACTTCTTTCATCGTTGCTACAATCTCATAGGAAAACTATAATCTACAACATGTATCCCAAGGCTACATGCATCTACTAAAGCTGCAAACTGAAAGGATCTATCGAGATGAAGTATTGTTAAATGAGAAACACCTTCAAAACAAGAGATATGGACTAATGTGCATTCAACAATCTATGCACAAGCCAAGGTTGCTACTGGGTACACTTCTCCCCAAAAATGGAAACTACAGTGTATCGCTGCTCTAATAAAGGAGAAACACCTTCAAAGAAACATAGATAAAAATATAACATATATTGTCACTATGGTATCGGTTGTATAAGATCTCATCAATATAGGTAAAAACATCGATAATTGAAAAACCAAAAGGTGAGCTACATAGATCATTTGAAATGATATATTTGGGCATACTTTATTATTTTTTAGGAGAGTTAGTATAGAAAATGCAAGGTAGTCTATTACATCTTTATGTCACATACCAAGGATGCGAATAAATACACAAAAGATTAAATAGTATGGTACAAGTCGATTGCAGGTTCTTTCGAAAAAAGAATGAAGTTATACTCATGGAGATTCTAAAATATTGGGTATAGATTTAAATAAGAAATTTACTTATGGGGTTGGAATTGTCTCATGATTCATGGCAAGTCCTAATGTTGTTCACTAGAAAGAAGTAGAGTGAGTCACCAGTTTTATGAGTGGGAACACCCTATTCACAGGTAGATAACTTCAAATTAGCCAGGCATATTATTTCTCCTCTTCTTGTATGTGTGTGCTTTGGAAAGCTAAGCACCTCCAAACACTCAAGAACAACTCTAGTAAAGTTTATAGGTGTGAAGCACTTCTAAGAAAACCCATCACTTAATGACAATTGAGTGAGGAATATGTCAAAGTATTCAATCTTGCACTCAATCATAAAAAGGATGTTGGGGTATCTAGAATCTTGCTAACAAACTAACTCCAACCATAATGTGAAAGCCAGGTTAACTATGAAACCTCTTTCCCACTTTTTAGTATTGTTGCCTCTTGAATTCCAATAGGTATCTTGCTGATTAGATCCACAAAACTTGTCCCAAGTAAACTTTGTGTAACACAATTGTGACATGCAATCTTGACACACACCCTAGTTTCCCTCTAAATGAGGGTAAGTTAAAATATTATGACAGTCTTAACTGTAATTTGATCATACACTATTGAGGTATTGTATGGAATAAACAATATAATATCAATGCACTAATGAAGAACTAAAACTAAACTAATTTATACACATTTGGAATCTTTACGTGGTCTGCAGAAAGATTAAGCAATGGTAGGGATCACTCTTTTCCGTCCCATGGAAGGTCTATATAGAGTCAGCAATAAATTAATTTAAAAGTGAGGTATATGCCTAACAAATAGGAGTGTAAATCTTCAACTCTAATTTAGCGGTAAGTAAATATTCAACTGTAAATGCTTGACCTTCTACAGTGTAAATTTCTAGATAAATGGCTAGTGTATATCTGTCCATTGTCCACATATCCCAAAAAACCATGTATGTCTGGACTCTAGTTCTATGTGAGAGAGGGGATATCACATAATAATCCATTATTAAAAGAAAAAGTTAAAGCACAACATTCTATGGAGAATTTTTTAAAAATTACATACCCTAGAAAGTTTGAAAGGACATAGCTTAAGCTTCTCTGTCCTTCCACACTTCATTAAATCTGTCCCTTTTCCAATGCAGATGTGGCCTGTGGAATCTCAATCATCAAATAGAATATGAAAAGTAAGTTTAATGAATTAAATTAGCTTTGTTATACCTCAAGCAAATGGACTATGAGAAATTGGATTCATTCTCTACAAAAGATGATATAGCAAGATCTAATTACAATTTAAACTGAAACAAAGGTAAATTGGATTCATGCTCTACAATAGATGATATAATAAGATCTAATGACATTTTCAACTCAAAAAAAGGTACGTTGAGTAAGCTCAAAGTCCAAAATGATGGCATCTAATTGCGCAGTGGTAGTTATTTTATATATCTAACTAGAGGCTATAACATAAAGATATTTGTTAGATGTGAAGATAAAAAAATGAAAGGAAAGTGAAATTTTGACCATCAACTAAGCTCCTTTCAAGGACTAGACCAAACCATAACATTGTTATCAAGATAATCAACTCACCCATGCTAGTATGCTTCTAATAGTTTCATGACAATAATCAAACTTAATAAAATTCAAACAACATAAATTAACTGACAATATGTCTGAGGTTGATTACCTAAGGATTATATCATACTAATTACCTTTTATATCTAACATTGAAAATGACTATGAAAGAAATGAAGACAAATCAATGATTATGATGGATGCATGTGATGAATAAAATAAAAAAAGACCTTTCTTCTTGCTATTGATGAGCCTTCTAGGGGATTGTTGGATGAAGTTGATCCCGATCTAATTTCTAAAATCAGGGAGACACTTTCTATCTACTCTAATTTGACAGACAAAAGCCCCAATGCTTATGAAAATGAATATGGAAATCAATAAGCGTTGATGAACTTGGTCTTGAAGAAGGTGTCTCAAAGTCTAATATGGATAGTACTTTAAATTTCTATAGCTAGCAGAGGGTTTTCCCAGTTGGGTTCCCTAGAAAAAAAAACTTTCTATAGTGCGATTTTGTTTTATTTTTGTTCTATTTCACTACAAATTGGTAGAGATATTTTTTTGTCTTGATGCAATAATTAGTTTCACATTTATTCATTCAATCAGTAGTAGAATTTCAAGGAAATTTTACACAAGGGACAATTAATCTATATTTTCACTTATATCTCTTGCAAGTGAAATTCACAACTAAATTTTCATCCAAAGTGTTTAGTTTACTAGCAAGTGGTATCACATCATATCTCAACATTGCAAGGCATAAATCATAATATTCAATAAGGTTGAGACTTGAGATACAAAAATATTCCCAAGTTATGCAAGCAAGAAAACTGTTGAAATTTAGTTCTAAATCTATCCAACTAGAACAAAATTCTACCATTTTCAACACCCTCTAGTCAAAGTTATTCCTGGCCTCTTTCAACTCAATTAAGAATATGTCAATTTCATTGAGATTTCTTCTTCAGTTCATGCTTCTAATTTATATATTTATGGAACTTAATATATCATTTATGTTAATTTATTTTTCATTCAAAATTATTTAGTCTATCTAGCGCATCTACTTAATTTTCTGATCAATTTCTGGGCAGACTCCATAGACATTTGCAGCAGAAAATAGAAGATCATTTTAGTACCTAGTGGTATAAAACTCTAATCTAGAAAAAGTATTTTGGGTTGTTTCCTTAAAAATATTTACAAAATTTTCAATCCCAAATCCATTTTAGGGATAATTTTAGTCAAGGAGAAATTTAGTATTGTTTCTGGAAAATTTGAATGCAACTAAAAGAAATTCTTCCCATTTGCTCAAAAGATTCCAACACCAAATATGAGTGAATTCACAGAACTTAAGATTTGGAAATAATTAAATTTCACTTCGCTTTTCCAGGACCATTTATGACTGAATTCACAAAACCTAAGATTTGGATTCTGGAAATACTTAAATTTCACCTCATTTATTAGGATTGGAAGTTCCCTAAGATGCAAACATGTAGCATAAAGGATATACTTTGCTCGTTTAAGGACAATGTTCAGTTTATAAATAGTGATACAATAATCCTTGTATACATGCTTGACACAATTCTTTGGTCATAGATAATGAAACAAAAATCCATCAATACATAACAGACAATGTAGAATTTAAGAGAGAATCTACTTTTCAACATATACTCTAACAAAAATAAACATCTATACAGTCATATACAGTTGTCACCACACCAAAAAAGGAATTAAAGGCCAAGATAAAAATAGGAACAGACATGGATTGTTATGGTTACTCTAAAATTTTTTTAAATAGGATCAATATGTTAATATGGAAAATAATGTAGTACGTTGTGATTTATTGAGCCCAACGGGTTAGCCCAACCGAATGTCATTGATATTACTAGGTATTTGGCTAGTTCTATGCTGGCAGGTGCCCTGTTTGAAATCCCTTGGGTGAGGTGCACTAGTCAATGCCAATGGGTTTACCAGGGATGCCATCCATGAATGTGGGGAAACGTCCATTGGGATTCCCCATAGAGTTTTTCTTGGAAGGAATAAAAATAGGATTTCCTAAAGAGAAATTTTGAGATGCATACAGTGTACACTGAGTAAAATCAACTCTATAGAGACAAACCATAAAAGAAGGAAAAATACAGATGCTCCAATATAGTAAAGGCCATCGATTATACTCATGGAGATATTATATTTCAGGTATGCTTATGGATAGTAAGACAATATACCCTCATGTGTGGTCTATTTTCAAAGAAATATCTTACTAATAATGGATCCTGTGATCAAGTGAAATAGTGCCAATGTCAATGATGAAGCGAGTGATCAAGTAGAATATGAATTATGATTGATCTTCAGTTATATGGTTGTGATTTTACTTCCCTGTTCTGCAACTAATTGTTGAACAATTCTAGATAGATAAGTATTCCTAAATGCATATTTGAATTGTATTGAATTACTACTAATTTTTTATGGTTTATTTCATTATTGAATTAATTTTTAGGTTTCCCTACTTCTGTTAGCCGCATTTGTAATTTATGGATTCATGATTAATGGAATGGTTGTGTGTATTTAGGTTGCATAAATCTATAGTTTCGTTCATGTCAATAGTAAATAGTTAATATCAATTAGTTAGTAAATTTGTGTGACTTTGTGTTCACTTTTTGTGTGAATTATTCAGTTCAGTTACTTCATACATGTGTGTGAATTTGTAAATTTGTGTGAATTTGGGCTCAGTTTTTGTGTAAATTTGGGTGGTAAACTAAAGTACCACATCCTCAAAGTGCACAAAAGCTATTTGGTATATTGCATGCATCGACCAATACCATGTAGCTATGTTTGACATCCAGGCCCTAAAAATCTAGTTCCTATAAAATAGGAGAACTACCCACAACGATATGCACCTATAAATGGAACCAACATGATGGAATATGGCACATACAAATCTAGGGGCTGAAATTCCCTTAATGCACATTAGAGCATTTAGCTCGGTGGGCCTCAGAGTTTGTGAGAAAGAGTGAGTAGATCACAGAGTATTGGCTTGTTTCAGTATTTACAAAAAATTTAAGTAATTTTTAGTTATGAATCATATAAGTTTTAAAGTAAAGTCTACTAATTTTCATAATTTAATGGTTTATTTCAGTCTTTACAAAAAATTTAAGTAATTTTTAGTTATGAATCATACAAGGTTTAAAATAAATTCTACTAATTTTCATAATTTAAGGGCACTTTCACTGATCCAGAAATAGATAATGAATAAAAAGAATAAGAGCTTATTCATGATGACATCATCACAGGGGTGCTAGAGCTTCATTTTTATTCCATTGGAGTCCAGTGAGGTGCGCAGTGTTCTCATCACAGCCTTGGTGACCACAATGTTAGAAATTTTGAACATCTAAACCTCTCATTTGGGTCTTCTTCCCCTACTTCTTTATTATAATAAATGGATTCCCAAAGTAATCCCTAAAAATAGTAACCAAGTGAGGCACAAAGATTAAAGAATAAACTTAAAAGCAAGGATGAAAAAAATAGTGAATTTTGAACAAGAGATTTGAGGTGTGTGTACTCCTCCCTGTGTGGAAGAAGACTAAAAGTGGGGTGGAAATGCAGTGAGGTTATAAATGAAACATACTTGGGCACCATTAATGGATTGAAGATCTAATGGTGGGGTTCAACATCAATCTAATACCATTAAAACCTTAATTCACAACTCTATCCTCAAGACTACTAAAATTATTCCCATAAAAATTAAATTAAGGTTTTAATAAAAGAAAAAATGAGAATACTTTTGTATTAAAAGATGTAAAATTTATATAATACAAATATTAATAAGAACCAACATATATCTATCTTAACTAAGGATCCAAGTGATGATAGCAAGAAAAGTGAAGGGAAGAGAGGGGAGGGAGATAGTGACAAAGATGGAGGGTGGAGAGAGATAGAGAGAAAGAAAGAGAGAGTGAGAGAGTGATGGGGGTAGATAGAGAGGAGGAGGTAGGAAGAGAGAGAGGGGAGAGAGAGAAGAAGAGAGGGGTGGAAATAGAGATATGGAGTTAGAGGGGGGGAGAGCGGGAGGAAAGAACTAAGGCATAGGGAGATAGGGGTGGAGAGAGAGAGGGAGTGACAAGGGATATATGGATAGAGAGAGAGGGAGAGAAGATAGGAGGGAAGAGAGAGAATAGGTGGGGATAAAGATAGGGAAAGAAGGGAAAGAGATAGAGAGTGAGGAAAAGAGATGGAAGGGGGAGACAGAGGCAGGTGAGAGAGAAAGGGAGAGAGAGGACTAAGAGAGAGGAAAGAGGGAAGGAATAAGAAATATATAGAGGGACAAAGGTAGAGATAGAGAGGGAGTGACAATGGAGTAATGGATAGAGGAGAGATAGAGTGAATAGGCAGAGGCAGAGAGGAAGAGGGAGCGAGAGAGAGAGAAATATGGAGAGAGAGTGTGTATGTTTGGGGGGTGAGATAGAGAGAGGGAATAAGAAAAAGACACATAGATACAAATATAGATATTATATATTATTATATAACCAACCTAGATCCATCTTAACCTGGATCTATCAAGCACCAAAAACGAGGTTTTCACATTGAGAGATTGGATCCCTCTCGGCACTTGATAGATCCGAGTTAAGATGGATCTAGGCTGACTTGATAAGTTTGTAGTTGTATTTGATAATCTAACACTTTTTTTATGGTTGTGTTTGAAAACATTTTCTCCATATTTGGTATATTTATCATAATAATATAATCTAATTTTGATTTAACTTTAATATTACGTTTTTTATGCAATGATTTTGTTGTTAGTTTATAGAGATAGACATGTTATACTTTTGGAATTTGAAAAGGAAACACATGCTCTTAACTTGGTTGTATTAAAAGCATAAGTTTTCTTGTATACTAGGGGGGTGCAAACAAGAGCGAGTATATGGTAAGTGGATTAAACAGTTAAAAGCAAATGTTAGTTAAGGTGAAAGTTACAAAAATCTAACAAATAGGCAGTTTAGGATATTACTGTTTTGGGACAGCTAAAGTTGAAGGTACATTTTATGGAGGTGTAATCTAAGCCCTTGGGTGTAGGGCACATATTACGGGTATCTTGGACTTTTGATGTGTGTTAGTGGTGTCAACTAATGGTGGAGAGTCCAACCAATGAGTACGCAAAGTTTTTCATTTATAAGGTTGGCATCAATCAAGTATTCTCCCTCTCTACCCAACTCTAAGATGACGAGCGTGCATAATGGACTTATTATTGTAACAAATTTCAAATATCTGATTAGTTTTAAGTTCAAGGATTTGAAGTGGCTACCTCAACCTGCAAATCTTTAAAGGAACTATGTGTTTTTCAATTAAAACCCTTTGGTCAAGGAGCTGCAAAAGAGGAAGGCCTTATGGCCATTTTTAAGGGGTTGTAATGACCCTCGTCTTGTGGTAAATATGTAGATATGATGCTAATGGTCCTAATCTTAGTACATTCACATATATAATGTAGATATTTTCCTACCTTGCATTGTATAAATATGATAAATATTTTTTGGTTACCCTGATGTACATTTTGAAGTTCCACTTGAATGATTATGGGAAACACTTCTCAGTTATCCTTGTGTACATGGGGAAGATCATAATTACTCTATGCCCACAAATATAATAGTGAATAGTGTCTAAATGAATCGAAACCCTAACCATCGACCCAATCTCCAATGATGAGGCTTCAACAAATGGTCCTTCCTTAAGGTAACCACTTATAATTATTGATGGCACATTTTTCTAACTCAATGAAGCTTTATTAACTAGGGGAAGTTACATGGAACCTCAATGAATTAAAGGTGAGGTTAATTACGAAAGTTCAAGATATACCATAATAACCTATACATATGTATTTATACCAGGGGCATGATACAAGTATAAGGAACTCTATTAATGGCGGGGTTAAAGAGCATATAGCTCGACTCATATAGTTGAAATAGTAAAAATAATTTGACCCAAGACCTAAGAAGAGACTCACAAACACTCACAAGCATAATATTTACAAGCCTTGATGCAGTCAGTGAGGGCAGGAAGATATTTTGAAACCTATTAGCACACATGAATGGAATTTTCTCCTCCCTCATACCTTGTCGATTCTGGAAAATACCTAGGAAGAGGGAAAATGATAGATAGGGAGAAATGGGAGGCAAAATGGTAGGAAAGGGAAAATCTAGTTAGCCAAGCCCTAACTAACTAGAAGGATGGATTAAGAAGTAGAAAGAGAAAAGAAATTGGAATAAGGAGAATAGGAAGCAAAAGAGCACAGTGAGACGAGAGTAAGGGAGAAGGAACTGAGAGTGAACAAGATGAGGAGAGGGAAATCAAAGGCAAGGAAGTCACTAGGTAACTACTCGAAGGATGTTGTTGCAAGGAGGGTGTCACACTTGGACATTGTGGGGTTTTCACCATGAATATAACAAACTAAATTTTGTTGTCAGAGGTAAGCACCCATCATGTTGTTGAACTATACATTTGACATTTACATCATCAAACTACCACTTCTCTGCATCTAATTAAAAATCAAGTTCTTGGGTCTAGCCTAATGGGAAAATCACTACCATGAATCTCTTTAGAGAACTACAATTTCCAAAAGATCTTATAGTCCTATATTTGTTGGTTAGTTTTACAATCCAAGATTCAGGAACCTTACCTTCAAGCTTGTTGCTTATCCACCTTCCAAGTAATGTGATAAAAGCACCTAGTAATATTTTCACACTAAACATTATACAATAAATTTAACGCTAATATCTTAGTGAAGAACAAGTAATTAGCTAGACTCTGGAATGGTTTTTTGATTGACTATTAGTGAAACTCATTGTATTTAGGTGTGCCAATGTGTGTTGAGTGTTAGTGAGTGCTATTGAAAAACAAAGGAGCACTAGGTCAAAATGCATGGAAATGAATGAATAAGAGTGTGTGACATGGAGCGTCAACGAGTTCCAGGTGTGGTAAGAGGGGAGTGACATGGTATGCTAAGCAGCGCTAAGTCATTCTAGCATGCCAGAGCAACATTCAGCCAATATGTGCTAGGTTCCAAGGTATGTGAAATAGTGCTAGGAAGTGTTAGGGAGTGCTAGGGAAACACAAGGGAGCACTAGGTGAAAATAATGCATGCAAATGAATGATTAAGAGTTTGTGACAGGAAGTCTCAGTGATTTCAGGATGTTCTAAGGAGGGAGTGACAAGGTATGCTAAGCATTGGTAAGGCATTCTAGAGGCCAAGGAAACATGACAAGATGTGCTAGGCGCTAAGGTGTTCAATGCATGATAGGGAGAGTTATGGAGTGTTAGGGAAAAAAAGGGAGAACTAGTTTCAAATGCATGGAAATGAATGAATAAGAGTGCGTGACATGGATTGTCAACGAATTCTAGTTGTGCTAAGGATGGAGTGACAAGGTATGCTAGGTAGTTCCAAGGAATGCTAGAGTTCTAAGGTGACATGCCAAGATGTGCCAAGTCCTAGGGTGTTCCAATCTATTTCATGGAGTGCCACAAGAAAACAAGGGAGAAATAGTTCAAATTGCATGGAAATGAATGGATAAGGGTGTGTGTAGGGAGTGTCAACAAGTTCCAATTATGTTTAGGAGGGAGTGACAAGGGTATATACTAGGCAGTGCCAAGGCATGCTAAGGAGTGGTAGGGTCTGTTAGGGAGTGGAAAATCATGCCAAGGAATGTAGGGGATGATAATGTGTGCCATGTAGTTCCAATGGATTGTTATACATGCCAAATGTTATGGCATGTGAAGATGTAAACTATGATGCTTATTTGTTTTATGGGCACGGTTGGATGTGAGCCTTGACTTGCTAACTTGTTAAGTGGGATGAGTTAGGATTGGACATGAGAAACCTAAGATGATTTATAGTCCATTAGGGGAACAAGGCATAGTCTAGTTGTAGTAAACGTAACTTGTTAAGGTTGTTATAGTTGAGGCAGGACTTCCTTGGGTTCCTAAGTCTAAAAGAAAATAAGGGTAGTTATGGGGACATGATAATTAAGGAGTGCCATGGCATGCCAAGTAATGAAAAGGAATTTTGACCTATGCCAGATAGTGTCAATGAATATCAAGGATCATTTGGGAGTGTCAGGGAATCACAAGGAAGAACTACGCCAAAGTGAATGGAAATGAATGAATAAGAGATTATGCCAGGGAGTGTCACTAAATTCTAGGTGTCCCATGGAAGAAGTGTGTCAGGAGAATTTCATATTAGGACTTGTAGGAGGAAATCCTACGATTGTGATAATAGGATGGAAAAATCAGTTTGAGACAAAGGGAGACTTTGGTCTAGGCACAACATTATTTTTTGAATGACTTGGTTGGGTTCCCAAGTCACAAAAAAAGTAAGGTTATCTATGAGGGCATGAAAACTAGGGAGTGCCAAGGTGTGCAGGGAATTTGAGGAAGTGCTAACACATGTTAGAAATTTCCAAGGAATGTTAGGCATGTGAAGACATTCCAAGTTCTAAAGCATGCCAATGTGTGCTAGGTTCTAGGATGTGGCACCAACACATGCTAGGGATTTCCAAGGAAACACAAGGGAGGACTCATTTCAATTACATGTAAATGAATGAATGTGTGCGTGTGATAGGGATTGTTAACAAGTTATAGGTGTGCTAAGGAGGGAGTGACAATAAATGATAAGTAGTTCTAATAGACGATAAAGTGCTAGGAAAGCCTACTAAGATGTGAAAAGTGCCATGATGTGCCAATGTGTGCCAAGGAGTGTTAGGGAGTGCTAGGGAAACACAAGGGAGCACTAGGTCATAATGCATGGAAATGAAGGAATAAAAGTGTGTGGCATGGAGTGTGTAGAGCTCTAAAAAGGGTCTCTTTCACCTCTAGTTACCTCACATTAATATATCAATCCGGGAACATCTGGTTATCTCAAAGAGTGCCTCAGTCTGAGGCTTTAGCACTTGCCAGAGTAATGCTTGTAGTACAGCTATTTAAAAACTATGAAAGGAAATTCACAACTTAACTACTTCAAAGACTAAACCACACAAAGTATTGCATCAGTCGAAGGTTCGGTAGCGATAAACCATTCTTTCCATAACTGATGAGAATAGATCAGAGGTCTGGGAGCCAAATAGCAGATGCGGGGCTCACTACAGCCTGGGACCATTCTTAATGACTAGAAATGAAACAACAGGTAAAATAGCAATGAAATATAACATCACATCAGCCAAGGGCTTTGTAGCAATAACACATCCCTTTCATAGCTGATGGGAGCAGATCAGAGGTCTTGGGGGCCAAGTAGCAGATGCTGGGGCCCACTACAGCCTGAGTCTGTCCTTAAGAAATAGCAAATTAGCAATCTGGAAATGGAACAGCAATTGAAATGGAATAGCAAATAAATGGAACAGCAAATAAATGGAACAACAATTCAGAAATAGAACGGCAGTCGAGATAAGCAATAACCAAGTTATTTAAGCTGTAATTTTATTCAATCACTCCAATTAAAATATCAATCCTTCAGTCTTAAAAGATGTACACATATGATGTAACAACCCTATCGATCAAAACCTTAAAAACACAACACACTCAATCTGCTTCTGTTATTAATCTGGATAAACGCATGCGATTGCATCTCACGAATAATAACATTCAGTAATCATATGAAAACAAAACTTCCAAGATGATTTGTTATAATGCAAAACACAATCGTGATGAATTCTGTAATAGAGTAACAATGTCATGTAGATATTAATCAATACTTAAAGGATTGGTAAAATGGCGTAGCATCAATATAAAGTTCAAGAACACGAAATGAGTTAATTATAACAGAGCATGTAATAGAATATTCTTAAAACATAGCAGATTACCAAATTACGTCTATGAACAAACCACACGGAAACCATGCGTAATGGTACAAGAGCAAGTGTCCTCCAGGGCCGGGCCCTTAGCCTCCAGGGGTACACCGCTTAAGATAAATCCAGGCTCAAAGGTAAAAGAGCGAACAAGTCTGTATTAAGGCATGCAATAAAATTACAGGAACTCAAGATTTCAACAGAACATAAAGATCATAGTCCTAATCTTCCTTAAAAGAAATTACACAAAGATCCTCCCTGTAGCCAACAGTGTTATCCCTTTTATAGGGGAGATGGCAGAGACATTTAGATACAAAAATAGATAAAATAGCGATCCCTCAGGATCTAAGATCCTGAGGGATTCGCAGAATCATTAATACTGCGTTACTTCTTCCCTCTTCTGTTCCATGCTGGTATCTCCGCGTCCTTTCTTGGTTTGATCCGTTTTGATCTGGTTTTCTTCTGGTCTTCCGTCAAAGGGACAGCAATTAGCTCATCTTTATCTTTACTTTTGGAATGGCCACCTTCCGCTTTTCTTCCCTCCTGCGCATAGAAATGATGATTATCAGTGCTTCTCATTAATCTCTCATGTTTCGTTATAAATTCTTATCATTATCTAAATTTCCCATGCAAAAGGCTTTTGAGTTCTAATGAAAAGATACCAAAATGACCATCAAAACATACCTTCCTTGGTATTCCACACACCCCCCAGCTTACCCTTTTTCATGGCCTCATGAAAACATTGTAGTTGACATGAAAAGCAGTGAGAGAGTAGGATGGAGATGGAATCTCGTGTGGGATCCTACACCCATGATGCGAAACTAGATGATCAAAGAAATGGCTTGTCTGGCCCTCGGGCATCTCATACAAGGCTTGGTATCCGGGTGCAGGATGCCAAATGATAGGACTCCGGAACCTATATCCTAACCAGGATGGCCCTGCCCTCAAAACAAGTTTGCCATAGAGGGGGAATTGGTTAGCAGCAAGCTTAAAATTTTCATACTGAAACGGTTCTCTGAGCTGAATGTTTGGATTAGATACTCGATATTGAAATTTAGCTGCTTCAACGGCAGGGTCTTTAATAGAAGAAAAGAATTCGAGCCCTTGTCGAATGATCGCTTCATGGATGGGTCCTAATGCTTTAATCACTCCTGGAGCCCTCATGAGATTTCTATGACTTCTCCATAACTGTTTTGGGTCTCTAGGCTCAGCTCTTACCCATAGATCTAGTCTGTTTTCTTGTCTCTAAAATGCATTGTAGGCTTTAAGCCATTTAATTTGATTGACTGCAAATGAAATGAATGCTTGTAATTGAATATCCCCAACAAAAGGGCCAGGGTTTAGCTCGGTCTCTTGTTCTAGTACAAGGTTATGCAGGTAAAATTCACACAATAACCTTTGTACTTTTACCCCATAATGCCTACAGCAATTTATAAAATCATTCACAGTGTTAATTTCTATGGGAGCACCTTCCCTAATGGCCTTAATTTTCAGTTGTAAGTATCTTTCCATTAGAAATAGGGCATAGTTTTTGGCAAGGGCTCTACATGCTAGGGCATCATTGTACAGATCACACAAGGTATCCATTTGTTTAATAACTACATCTAAACTACGAGTTACCTTGACAACTTTCTCTTGCTCCTTTCGCCATCCTTCGAAGGCTTGGCTTTCAGACAGGTTGACGTTCCTTAACTGTTGCTGTAATTCCTCATATTGTTCACGGGGGACCGTTTGCTCCCTAAGCTTTTCGGCTTCTTGCTCGGCCTGCTTCAAATGATGGTGAAGGGTTCTTGTTTTTGGGTCCTTTTTCCATGCATCTGTGGAGGCTGGGAGCTTTACTTGGACTTTCTTATTATGCTACTTTGAATTCATAACCCTTATTACTCCCAAAGGTGGTGCCTCCATCTGAACCACCTAATCATATTTTTCTATTTTAACACGAACTCCAGTCCCACTGCTGTTCCTTTTCAAAAGGAACAGCAGTTCGTTCTTCTGTTTCAATTGGAACAACATTTTGTCTTCCTGCTTCATTAGGAACAGCAGTTTGGCTTCTATCAGGGTTTTGAGTAGTGGAACCGCTCCCGGTCCTTCGCCTCCTGTTCTTACGGGGTCTTATTGGTGTGGCCAAACTTTTTCTTGTTGAGGTCCCTACCCCCCTTTGTCTTGCTTTTAGAAGCCTAATCTGTTGGCGAAGCCTGACTATTACATTTAACAGTGTCCCATTTTCCTTTTTTAATTCCCTTATTTCCATCAACTTTTCAGAAAGAACAACAGACTGTTTGTTGTGGGTTGGATTGTGGCTAATTTCCTGATTTTCTTCTTGAGGTGGCTGTTTCGGGGTAAGAACCTTGCTTGGCTCTGTTGTTTCTTGGGCCAATTCCTCTTCTGCCCTTATTTCCTCCGGACTTTCCTCTAATGTCTTTTTACTAGGAACAGGTTGTTTCTGCTCGACATTTTTTGTTACCTTCTCATCATGAACGGGTGAATTTTCTACTTCTGCTTCTTCTGTATGCACTTCCTTGGGTGCATCTTTCTCCTGGGTTTCTTCTTCGGCCTGGAGGTTGGATGGACTCAGGGGTTGGCCATACTCGCCCATATTGGCCAGAATATTGGCCAATTCATCTTCCCCTATCGGATTCTGTACTGGGCTTCCTCCCTGCTGTTCCATTCTTTCCTCCTGCTCGGGCCACTCAACTTCTTCTTTCTCGTCTCCTTCTTCTTCAGTCTGCTCATCCTGTTCTTCTTCTCCTCCTGTTTCTGCCTCTGCAGACTGCTCTCTTCCTTCGATGTCTTCTTCTTCCATTTCTGTTTCAGTTGACTGTTCTTCCCCTTCGACGTCTTCCTCTTCTGTTTCTGCCTCGGTCTCTGTCCCTACAGATTGCCCTACATCCTCGTTACTTTCTTCCTTTGTTTCTGTCTCTGCAGATTGCTCATCTATGATCTCTATTGCTTGGCTAGTGTGAGCCCGGGGTTTCTTCACCTCTGCTTGTAACCCTGCAAGCCTTGCCGACTTTCTACGTTTTTCTGGTTGTTCAGATGTACCAGCGTCATGCCTCCGCTTTTCGGGTCGTTTTTCAAGTTGCTTTTCAGCTTGTTTCTTAGCTTGTTTTTCAGCTCGATTTTCAACTTGCACTTCTGTGCAAGCGTCCCTCTTTCGTTTCTATGGATGTTGCGGTGTGCTATCAATTCGTTTTCATTTCTCCGGGTGTCCATATGTGGTCGTTCCTTTATTAATAATATCAATTAGTTCTTCCCAGTTGGTCTGCTGCTGGGTGAGACTATGATTCACTATCAAGCGAATTAATCCGTGGTGGCTAACCACAGATTCTATGTGCTGTGCCTTTTTCATACTTCGTGCCACATCATGCAATAGCGAATTTAGCAATGCAGGTAAATTCACAGAACATTTTTGTTTTAAGACAGCTAGGAGTTTTAGATGTTGTCGTCTTACCACGTCTTTTCTACCCTCGCAAGTAATGTAGCTCTGGATAATTTTTGCCAATTCCACCCATGGTTCTCCTAGCATTGCTGGTAGCACCCCCTTTCCTTGGATTGTTAAGCTCTGGCCCTCGTCCTGAAAGATTTCCACAATCTTCTGCAGCCTTTCCTTCTTTATTGTCCATACTGGTCCTGTGGCCGGTAGTCGTGTGACTTTTGCTATTATATCGTCAGTGACCTCTATTCGCTTTCCTCTTATTGTGGAGTATTCTTCCTGTAGGTTCTGTAAAAATTCCTTCGCTACAGTTTAATTAGACTCCTTTAGGCGGTTGAGGTAGGTCAACCATCCTGCCTTCTTCAAGATTCTCTGAGCTGCAGCTGAAACAGTTAATGTTTGTGGTTCTCGGTGGACTGACCTTCCTCCCCTGGCTTCACTTGCAAATTCTCAAAGGAACAACAGTTGTTCGTTGAGACGCAGAGAAGCTGGTGGCATATTTCTCGTTCAAATTCAAATGCAACGGCGTATGCAATTGAAATAGCTTCGAACAGCGATTCATGCAGAGGAAAACAAAAATGGAAAATGATCATACCGTTGAGCCGTGCTGTGCTCGAGTACAAGATCTTCTCGAATAACGGGCTGACACGTATTCTGGGGAATGATGAGGTTACCTCCCCCCCGCAATATGATAGGCTGTCCCAACCGTCAAATAAAGGAGCAATGTCTACTCTCCCGTGAGGCCTTTATGGAACAGCTTATAAAAATATGCCATGTCCGCAAAAACAGTGTATTACTGAAATCGAGGTAGAAAGTTAGATCGCTTTTAATATGTAAGTGACTACGGTGAGTTGATGGAAGTTCGGGGATAAGACATTTGCCATAATTAGCGTGTCTCATGCGGTCACTGTCACTAGCTCCGTAATGATTAGCGGTAATAGATAGTCATGCGCTATATGGTTGGGTAATTAATTATCACGTTATAAGAAACAAAGGTTATAATCTCCTTACCCATTGGTGTTAAGGTTACGACTTCAATACCATTAACAGAGCTCTGCTGCCGACAGGTGTCTATAACCTTGGCAGAGTTGTTTATTTCACCCCGGGGACCATAGTTCTTTGTGTATGCGAGGAGGTGTTATGTAATGTCAAAACTGTAGGCCACTATGCAGGCTTGGTAATCAGTTAGTCATAGTGCCATTCACGAGGAAGGAGCGAATAGTGGGCAGGCCGGCTCGTGGTGAGACCTCCTGTTCCAAAGGTTATTTATTTATTTTGATATACCTTTTGGACCATTTCCCGGGTGTGGTGGCCCTAGTGGGAATGCCACTTCGCTTCCATCATGATGATCATGGTAGGCCAGCTCGTAATGAGACTCCCTATCCTGCAATTTGACAAAACTGCTTTGCTTTCTTCTTTTTTCTTGGTTTTAATAGAGAACCTTTCATGTTTATACACAAAGGGTGGTTCAACACTCCTTAAGAGTAGGAATGGTGGAAGAAGTCTTAAAATCCAAATAGGAAGGTATAGACTCTTTGATCTTATTGGCGAATGATAATCAAAATAGATAAAAAAGAATAAGCATAATAGAGATAACCAATCAGAACAGAGTTAGTATAACAATGGCAACAAAAGCTGATACATAAGCATATATTTTCCCTACGTCCTTTCGCCAATTCAGGGCAGTTACTTATAAGGATAGCGATTTATGATTTACTGATTTCCGTATACTGTGCTTTTGTTTCCATCACATAAGTAGATAGTTGTTTTCCAAAAGACTCGAGAGATCATTAGTCCTCAGCATCCTTGAGAAGGAACAAGCTGTTTTAAATCATATAAGTAGTGCTCTTTCAAGGAAGGGCACAACAATGGATGTTCGTTTGGAGAAAGGAACAGTGGAAATCAACGGTGTTGTTCAGTAAAATCAAACAAGTGTCGTTCCTTTGGAAAAAGAGCGGCATAAATCAAATAGTGTTGTTTCTTTCGGAGACAGCAAAAACACACAAATGCTGTTCTTTTTGAGAAAGGAACAGCAAAAACACTCAAGTGCTATTCCTTTTAACAAAGGAACAACAAAAATCACAAGTGTTGTTCCTTTTGAAAAAGGAACAGCAAAAATCACAAGTGTTGTTCCTTTTGAAAAAGGAACAACAAAAATTACAAGTGTTGTTCCTTTTGAAAAAGGAACAACAAAAATCAAAAGTGTTGTTCCTTTTAGAAAAGGAACAACAAAAATCAAAAGTGTTGTTCCTTTTGGAAAAGGAACAGCAAAAATCAAAAGTGTTGTTCCTTTTGGAAAAGGAACAGCAAAAGTCAAAAGTGTTGTCCCTTTTGGAAAAGGAATAGCAAAAATCAAAAGTGTTGTTCCTTTTGGCAAAGGAACAGCAAAAATCACAAGTGTTGTTCCTTTTTGGCAAAGGAACAGAAAAAATCACAAGTGTTGTTCCTTTTTGGAAAAGGAACAACAAAAATCAAAACATGCTGTAAAAAATATGTACAAAAATAATTCAAACAATTATATACAAATTGTAAAGAAAAGTAAACTTCTTAGTGAGTTACAGGTGGAGGAGAATTGTCTTCCTCCCGTAAGATCTCCATATCTAAATCTTGGTGTAATTGTTGACAAAAGGACTCCCGAGTAAGTGGTTTGCGATAGAGACAAACTCGATGGCTGTTTGCCTTAAAGGTATACCCGGAACCATCAATAGTAATTAGTGTGAGGGTACCATTGTCATATACTTTCTGAATTTCATATGGTCCCAACCAACGAGTCTGGAGTTTCCTGGGGAAGTCCTGAAATCTAGAGTCATATAAAAGAGCCCAGTCTCCTTCATGGAAGACTCTGTTTTTTATGAGAGCATCATGCCATTTAGCTCTCTGTTGTTGTATCAGCGCAGTGTGTTGAAGTGCAGAGAGCCTAATTTCATCAAGCTCATTAATATGTTGCAATCGATTAGTTTGTGCCTCGATTAAGTCTAACCCAACTTCTTGTGTTGTTCGTAATGTCTGGATTTCAAATTCTATAGGAAAGATAGGTTGCTTTCCGAACATGAGATGGTAAGGTGAGCGGCCAGTGGTGCTTCTCCATGTTGTTCTATAAGCCCACAGTGCTTCTGGTAGTCTGGCAGCCCAATCGCATCTATGTGATGCAATTGTTTTAGTTAGAATCGTTTCTATTATCTTGTTGTTGCTTTCTACCTGCCCATTTGCCTATGGGTGATATGGGGTGGTCATTTTATGCTGAACATGATAATTGTTGAGGGTTGCCGCTATTCTGTTCCCAGCAAACAGTGGCCCTCCATCTGTGATTATTTCTCTAGGGAGGCCATAGCGCACGAATAGATGGAGCAAGAACTGTATAACAGATTCTTCGGTAGCTCTGGGCAAGGCTTCTTCTTCAACCCACTTGGTGACATATTTTGTTTCCACTAGAATGTATGTTTTCTGTTTTGATGGTGGGTTGATTGGCCCCACGAAATCAAGGGCCCATCGCTCAAATGGTTCAATGACTAACTGTGGTTTCAAAGGCATCTCATCTGAGTGACTAGGGCGTCCCGCCCTCTAGCAACTATCACATGCTTGGACAAATTTCTTTGCATCTTTAAAAATTGTGGGCCAATAATACCCTATATGTAATACTTTATGTGCAGTGCTACGATCAGCAAAATGTCCACCACATGGTTGGTCATGGCATCCTTTCAATATATCAAAAATTTCATCTTGTTGAACGCACCTCCTGATTTTCATGTCTGCCCCTGTGTGAAACAAATAGCCCCCAATCCAAGAAAATCTAGTACTTCGCTGGACAATCTGTTTCCGCTCATTAGGGGTTAGATGTTTTGGTAACTTACCTACTGCTAGGTAATTGGTGACATCAGCATACCAGGGTGTTTGAATAGCAACAGCAAAGATATGCTCATCTGGAAACTGATCTTCAACTGTTGCTGCATCGACTGGTTTTGGAATTCTTGAGAGGAAATCAGCTACCGGGTTTTCTTTGCCGGGTCGATCCTTGATTGTAATGTCAAACTCCTGCAATAAAATCAGCCATCTGGTTATTCTTCCATTTGTGATAGGCTTATTTGCTAAATATTTTATAGCAGAATGATCTGTGTACAAGATAACGGGATATCCACTGATGTAATGTCTGAATTTATTGATAGCATGTATAACAGCTAGAAATTCCTTTCCAGTGACAGTATAATTTAATTCAGCAGGGGATAGATTTTTGATAATATAATAAATGGCATATGGTTTTCTATCCTCCTCCTGGCCAAGGACCGCTCCAATGGCTGTATCTGAGGCATCGGATGATATCTGGAATGGAAAATCCCAATTTGGTCCCCGAAGGACTGGGGTTGTAGATACAAGCTTTTTCAGATCATTGAAAGCACGTTCACATTTCTCTGTCCAAAGGAAATCAATATTATGATGTAGGAGCATCTAGACCTAGCCAGCAATGTGGAGAGTTGTCCACATGTTGTGGTTAAATCCAGTGAAATTTATTTACTGTTGGCCAAAAATCAATTTACTGAGGAGGTTGGATTCCTCAAATAATTTGTTATTGTAATAAATAGGAGATTAGCTTATTTTGGATTTTGAGATAGAGTTGTTTGTCTAGGTGTGCTTGGAAAACAATAGAATAGAAGAATTCTGTTCTTTCTTGGAAAAATAGGAAACTCTGTTAGATAATTTAGGAGAATAAATAGAGGAAAATTGTAATGAACTCGGGGGATTTATTTTTAGATTGATTAGAGTTTGTGTGTCACGGAGAGGAGAAGAGCGATACTGATGTGTGTATATTTTTGAGTGTGGAGCGAAAAGCTCAGATTTTAGGGAGATTGTGACAGTATGTATGAGAGTTATTAATTCCTGGAATAATTGGGAAAAAAAAAACAAGGTTCTGTTTTTTTTGTTTCTGAGTATTATGAACATAATTATATTCTATACAATTCAAATGACAAATGGTGCAAATTCGAGTCTGATGTCTACACAATTGATTAGGGTGTGCGATCTGTGTGTAATTTTATTTAGCTGAAGAGTTCTTGTGTTAATGAAATCTTGGCGCTGTTAATAGTAGCGAACTGAGGAAAGTTTAATACAAAGAAAAAGCAGGAAATATTTCGTGAATCTCCTGGAGCAGATTGACTAATATATTAAATGGTTTTGTAATTCATTGGTTCTCCTGATTATTCATCAGATCGTGGAGACATGATCCAAAATCGCGCCATATAGCCACAGATCCAACTACGGAATTTGGGGATATCGTGTTTGTTCCAATACATAATTACTGTTAGTTGTTAAATATTGATATGTTGGTAGTCCAAGTAATTTCATATCATGATGAGTGCGTGGAAGAGTCATCGCCGAAACAAGTTCTGCAATTAAAAGCACCTAACGTCCCACTGATGGTTTGGACTCTTTTCATATAACTTTGATACAGGTGTTGAACCGCAGCGGAAGCCATCCGCGCCTACGGCATACAAGTGCAGGTTTGGTCAAACAATTGCTATGATATACATTCATTGACCGATTGCGGCCTCGAGACAGAGATGTGTATGCTGGCGGTAGCCACATGTCCATGCTGTAATTGCAATTAAAGAAGTGTTGCGCAGAGTTTGAGACAATGCTCAACGGACTGGCGACACCTCATATATGTGTGGGAGTATCAGTTCCGGAACAAGAGGGGGGTATATGTGTAAGTGCCTGGGCTATTTCTTGTTTAAACAATTCCAATCAGATATACATCGACCGGAAGTTATATAGCTGCGAGATATATCGGCGTTAACAGAGAAGTGTACATTCGCTTTATCCAAGGTATATATGCGACTTATGTTGACCGAGTCTGTATAGAGAAGGGCAGAAGTATATTGTTTTGCTGCGAGAACTCCGTGTGTAATCAGAACCTGTAGAACATATATATCCAGCGCCAGTACCAAGGAATTTCTGCAAGATATGGGGAACCATGCAGAGATGGTGATTGCAATTGTGATTGGTTTGTTCGATCTATTGGACCTGAGCGTAAGAATCCTCATAAATTTCTGTTGGTAAGTGCATTCAACACAATTTATGAATACAGTTAAGGGTTGACTATCTGCAATCTCATTTAAGGGGCGGATTGATCAGATTTGAAATTATTGTGATGAATTAGAAATGAGTATAAGCTGTTAAATGGTTTAAATGGATGGAAGTATGAATCAGTGTGCAGACAGGGAAATGAAAGGGACAGTGAGGTAAGTTTAAAGCGAATTGCTTGGTATTATTGCAAAAGGGTGACATGGTTACAATTTAGTTGAAATTGAAATATGATTTCAATGTATATTGAATCATGAGTACTGAAGGTTTAATTTAAGCTTCCACAAAACAGTGTATGAAATTGCCAGCAATCAGAGTTTTTACATGGACAGTTTTGATGTATTCATTTTAAGATGGAGAAAAGAGTGATTCTGGGTATTACAGGGATTTCCCTACGTCATTTTTGGTATCAGAGCTTGGCTCTATTGCAATTGAATGTGTTTTTTTCTAAATGAAGTTTAGTACGAGATTGCAGCTGTGAGGAAATCCATTCAAAGCAGAGGTGACAGCATCAGAAAGAGTGAAGACTGCAGCAATATAAATCAAGAAAAGCCGAGAGAGAAGAACCTGATGCGTTCTTAAAAGCAGAATAAGGAAAGTCCTTAGGAGTGGCAGTGAACCTGTAGGATCCAACAAGAGATTTGACAGAGAGGACAATTGAAGTGTCTTCGAAAGAGAGGGTGAGAGATTGCAGAAGCCTAGAGAGAGCAAAGGTGTTGCTCAAGAGAAGATTCTAGATAGGGGATCGTGCTTACCAAAAGACTGAGTGAGGAGAGCTTAGTGAGGTAAGATTGCAGTAAGAAGGACTTACTATTGCAGAGGCTTGTTGCAGAGGTGTAAGGAGCTCATGGAAAGAGAGGAGCAGAAAATGACTATAGATAGTCATAGCGGAAGTTCACAAGGGAGCCACAGCAGAAAGGAAGATGCCAAAGCAAGTGGCATGAAGATGAGTCAAGAAGATTTTGACTGAGAGAAAGCTGCGATAGATTTCCAGATTGGAATATTGATGAAGATGCTGCAGAAGAGTGTTTGGACCATGAAGAAAAGAGTAAAATGGCAAAGGCTATGAGAAAGGAGAAATCAACAAACGAAGTTACAGATAGTAGAAGAATTGAGAAAGATTGAGCAGATATTGAGCGCTCAAGAGGAATCAGAGAAACTCAGAGAAGCAGAGGTAGAATTGGAAGTTTCCATTTGTAGACCAGAACAAGGTGAAATGTTGGGAGAAGAGGATAATCAGAGGTCAAATAAAGATCTCATGGACTACTGGCAGAATTCAGAACAATTCGAAGATATGTTGACAAAGGAAGCAGATGAGGCAATGAAGCCTTGTGATTTTGATGCTTATAGTTTGTGTATGTTTGTAGGATATGCAGAGGGTGATGGACAACCTGATGAAGTTGTCACCAGAAATGAAACTCTTGAGGTAAAGTATGATGAAGAATCCTTTTTAGAGGAAGAAGGTGTTGATCATTTGCAATAGAAGGAGTTCATAGATGAAATCTTGTTTGGTATGAAACAATCAGATGAGGTTGATATAGATCAGCAGTCTAAAGACAATTCCATGGTGGGACTACAAAAAGGTAAACCGATGAATTTGTTTAATGGAATTAATGAAAGATGCTTGCAATATGATGATGTAGAAAACAGGTCAACTCAGGAGGATTGCCAAGAAAAGAATGAAGCTGAGAAGGAAAATTGTGATGATCTACTGGAGAGATTTCACAAGGAGATAGAATTCTTGGAAAGATTACTCGAGGAACCCAACGAAGAAACAAAGCTTACAGAACCTGATGGAGGAAAAGATGCCAAAGACAACATTGATAAATATGATGTTGAAATCAGAGAAATTGAGCAGCGATTATATGAAGGTGAGATGAAAGATCAGAAGCAGCAAGGAGGTTATGTCATCAAAGGCATAAAAGAGGCAGAAATATTAACTCAGCAAGACGAAGGTGGAAGTAACCAGAAATTTGGAAGGAATGATCAGCTACATGAGAATGAATTTGAGGAAAGCATTAAATTGTAGAAGTATAGAAGCTATCAGCAGAATGAAGAACTAGAAGTTGGTCTGATAGTACAAAGAAAGATAAGTGAAGATCGAAGGTACAGATGGAGATTGAAGAAAAGGGTGAAGTGGAAGCTATTGCAACGAAGGTGGAATAGCAAGCTGATGAATGAGTTCAGGAAACTAGAACAGATTTATATTGATTTGAAGTCACCGCAAGAAGGATCAGCTGAAATCCAAAAGATCTATGGTGGAGGATTGGTGCTTGAAGCATTTAAAGTAAATCGAAGGTATTGTATTTTGAAAACTAAAGGTTGTTGTGTGTTTGCAGGTCCTATCGATTTGAGGAAAGACAAACAATTATTGAAGATCGTTCAAGAAATGACTACTCATAGTCATATGCAGACTAAGGAGGATGGAAAAAGAATTTTTGAATTCAAGGGATACACTGAGTCATTGAAGATCATTGATCTTGGAGAAAGCCAGAGTGTAGGAAGATTAAAGACAAATATCGCAAACAACGTAGTCAGTAAAGATGATACAGAACTTTTGAGAGAACTTCCAGATAAGATAGCAGATTTGTATAAGTCGAATCTTTTGATGAGGAAGCCAGCAAGGAATGAAGAATTACAAATTAAAGTGAACAAAACAGCAGCAAGGTATGTGAAAAGGACAACAACGGATAGTGAGGCATTACCACATAGTGGATAGAGACTTGAGGGACCAACAACAACAGCAGTAATCAAGAACAGACTATCAAATCAAGTATGGGATCCAGGAGGACGCAAACCAGAAATGCATGATCAGGAGATCATGGTTAATTTAAACTTTGGGAGTCTGATGCAGGAGCATCTAGACCCAGCCAACAATGTGGAGAGTTGTCCACATGTTGTGGTTAAATCCAGTGAAATTCATTTACTATTGGTCAAAAATCAATTTACTGAGGAGGTTGGATTCCTCAAATAATTTGTTATTGTAATAAATAGGAGATTAGCTTATTTTGGATTTTGAGATAGAGCTGTTTGTCTAGGTGTGCTTGGAAAACAACGGAATAGAAGAATTTTGTTCTTTCTTGGAAAAATAGGAAACTCTGTTAGATAATTTAGGAGAATAAATAGAGGAAAATTGTAATGAACTTGGGGGATTTCTTTTTATATTGATTAGAGTTTGTGTGTCGCGGAGAGGAGAAGAGCGATACTGATGTGTGTATAGTTTTGAGTGTGGAGCGAAAAGCTCAGATTTTAGGGAGATTGTGACAGTATGTATGAGAGTTATTGATTCCTGGAATAATTCGAAGAAAAAAAGCAAGGTTCTGTTTTTTTTGTTTCTGAGTATTATGAACATAATTATATTCTATACAATTCAAATGACAAATGGTGCAAATTCGAGTCTGATGTCTGCACAATTGATTAGGGTGTGCGATCTGTGTGTAATTTTATTTAGCTGAAGAGATCTTGTGTTAATGAAATCTTGGCGCTGTTAATAGTAGCGAACTGAGGAAAGTTTAATACAAAGAAAAAGCAGGAAAGATTTCGTGAATCTCCTGGAGCAGATTGACTAATATATTAAATGGTTTTGTAATTCGTTGGTTCTCCTGATTATTAGCATCAGATCGTGGAGACATGATCCAAAATCGCGCCATATAGCCACAGATCCAGCTGCGGAATTTGGGGATATCGTGTTTGTTCCAATACACAATTACTGTTAGTTGTTAAATATTGATATGTTGGTAGTCCAAGTAATTTCATATCATGATGAGTGCGTGGAAGAGTCATCACCGAAACAAGTTCTGCAATTAAAAGCACCTAACGCCCCACCGATGGTTTGGACTCTTTCCATATAACGTTGATACAGGTGTTGAATCGCAGCGGAAGCCGTCCGCGCCTACAGCATACAAGTGCAGGTTTGGTTGAACAATTGCTATGATATACATTCATTGACCTATTGCAGCCTCGAGACAAAGATGTGTATGCTGGCGGTAGCCGCATGTCCATGCTGTAATTTCAATTAAAGAAGTGCTGCGCAGAGTTTGAGACAACGCTCAATGGACTGGCGGCACCTCATATATGTGTGGGAGTATCAGTTTCGGAACAAGAGGGGAGTATATGTGTAAGTGCCTGGGCCGTTGGTTGTTTAAATAATTCCAATCAGATATACATCGACCGAAAGTTATATAGCTGCGAGATATATCGGCGTTAAGAGAGAAGTGTACATTTGCTTTATCCAAGGTATATATGCGACTTATGTTGACCGAGTCTGTATAGAGAAGGGTAGAAGTATATTGTTTTGCTGCGAGAACTCCGTGTGTAATCAGAACCTATAGAACATATATATCCAGCGCCAGTACCAAGGAATTTCTGCAAGATATGGGGAACCATGCAGAGATGGTGATTGCAATTGTGATTGGTTTGTTCAATCTACTGGATCTGAGCGTAAGCATCCTCATAAATTTATGTTGGTAAGTGCATTCAACAATATTTATGAATACAGTGAAGGGTTGACTATTTGCAATCTCATTTAAGGGGCGGATCGATCAGATTTGAAATTATTGTGATGAATTAGAAATGAGTATAAGCTGTTAAATGGTTTAAATGGATGGAAGTATGAATCAGTGTGCAGACAGGGAAATGAAAGGGACAGTGAGGTAAGTTTAAAGAGAATTGCTTGGTATTATTGCAAAAGAGTGATACGGTTACAATTTAGTTGAAATTGAAATATGATTTCAATGTATATTGAATCATGAGTACTGAAGGTTTAATTTAAGCTTCCACAAAATAGTGTATGAAATTGCCAGCAATCAGAGTTTTTATATGGACAGTTTTGATGTATTCATTTTAAGATGGAGAAAAGAGCGATTCTGGGTATTGCAGGGATTTCCCTGCGTCATATTACCATTTAGTGCATACAATGGTGCAGCAATACGTGAATAATGTTCTATAAATATTCTGTAATAACCAGAGAATCCAAGAAAGCTACATACCTCTATTTGAGTAGTAGGAGTAGGAATAAGCAAAAGTATTTGGATTTGGCTGGGTCTACGTGAATGCCGGCTGCTGAAATATAGTGTCCTAGAATAAGTCTTTCTGTCATCATCATGTAGCATTTTTCATGGCTTAGACAAAGCCTGGTAGCTATACAGTGTTGTAGGACTTTTTCTAGTGTTTCCAATGCTGGATCGAACTCCTCTCCATTTGGGGTAAAATCATCCATATATACTTCCAGTCCTTCATTTATTAGATCTGCAAATATGCTAAGGATAGCCCTTTGGAATGTGGCAGGGGCATTACATAAACCAAAAGGTAAAGCTCGGTAGGCAAATGTTCCCCAAGAACAAGTAAAAGTAGTTTTATCCTGATCTTCAGGGGCAATCTGTATTTGGTTATACCCGCTGAAGCCGTTAAGAAAAGAAAAGAATTTCTTGCCTACCAAAGTGTCCAATACTTGATCGATGAATGGGAGAGGAAAGTGATCTTTCTGCGTTGCCTTATTTAGTTCTCTATAGTCCACGCAGATTCTCCACTTCCCATTCTTTTTCGGTACCACCACAAGCGGGGAGACCCATTTACTATCAGAGATAGGGTAGATGAAGTTAACATCTAAAAGCTTTTGGAGCTCAGCTTTTACTACTTCTTTTAGACGAGAGCTTAGTCTTCTCTGAGGCTGTCTAACAGGTTTTGAATCATTTTCTATGTAGACGTGGTGTGTACACAATTAAGGATCAATTCCTTTCATATCGGGGTAATCCCATGCAAATGCATCTTTATATTTTGTTAAAATATGGATGAGTTTTGTTTCTTGTTCCGGTGTAAGGTCGGCATTAATGTTTAAGGTCTTCCAAGGTTCAATTTCCATAATTTTACTATGTGCAACTGAAGTGATAGGGATTGTATGGTCATGCACATCTTTCAGAGGTTCCTCCTCTACTTCGTTATCAAATGTTGCTTTTATCGTATGACACTGGGTACGGGATGTGAGTTCAGTTTGACTAATAAAGTTACTGATGACATCATCTTCTGTTTGATCTTTGAACTCTAGCGCTTCTTGTATAGTTAATGGAGATCTAATGTTGTCAGTAAGATATGATACAGGGTGCCTATTAGTTTTAACTATTGTG
>APFE031237986.1:303022-315465 GCA_000404065.3 Pinus taeda
TCTGGGAACGGGGGAGAGGATGTAGTTGCTTGATTCTGAGTTTGTTGTCTATTTTCATCCTCTTCTTGTGACAGATGTTCTCTAGGTAACTGATCTTCAATCTGAACTATTTTGTTTCCCTATTTTTGAATAATATGCCCAGATCTTAGTTGCAGATCATTGCACTCCCTCAGCTCAGGTCCTTCTTCTGGTGTTTCTAAAATTTGGAGTGCTTGGACTGGTCTTTTATTTGGATTGGGATTAGGTTGGCCTGGGAGTTGGGGTCTGACATTAGATTGGGGGTTTTGCTGTAAAGCTGGCAGTGTAGGTTGAGGGAAAGGAATGTTTCCTACTGGCTGTTGTGTTGGTCTCTGCCAGTTATTCTGCCAGACTGAACCTTGTGAAGTGGGGGGAGCCCATTGTGGTGGATATCGGTTGCTTTGCCAGTATGGTGGGGGATAAGGAGGATTCGACCAACCAGATTGGCTTGTCTGACTTAGCCACGGGTTTACAGAAGGGTACGACTGTGATGACCAGTTTGGAAATGGGGGTTGAAACTGAATTTGCCATGTATTATACTGTTGGGTATTGTACTGTGGATACTTAAAAGAAGAAGCTAGGTCTGAAAACATACCAGTTTGTTGCGGCTGCCACTGACGACGATGGTTAAGTAAATATATTGCTTCTGGTTCTTCTTCTGCTTCCTTATATACCGCTTTCAGTCCAGGTAATGAGGGACAACTTTCTGTAGAGTGATCCCTTGTGCAAATGGCACATGTCTGAATTGTATCTAGTGGACATTCCTTATGGCTATGCTTCTTCCTGCACCTGGGGCAGAAGATTGCCAGATTCTGTTCTGCCTCCATTTGTTTCTACTTAGCTTGCAAAACGTCCAATTGTGTAGTCAGTGTTCCTAGTATATCAGTTTTAAAATTTTCAAATAAATTTCCAATTTCTACTAGTGTCACTCCTTCTGATGAAATTTTGTTTTCTCGTGCAAATCGATCATGTTCTGCTGGTTTGATTCATGTATTGCCTCTCGAACTCCTGATACATAAATCAATTATGTAAGCAAAACTTTCCTGATATATATCCCCTTTCCCCATAATGTTTAATGTTTCAATCCACTGTTCTTTCATGCCTCTTATTAATGTTGTTTTCAACACGTTATCAGGCAAAGGAAACGATGCATAAGGGGATCTTTGTAGATTATACTAGAAACATTCCACGTATTCCTGTAATGTTTCATTTGGTCTAGCTATCATCTGAAATATTTCATCTTTTAGTTCTCCAGACCTACAGTAATCTTGGTATTTTTTTAGAAAAGACTCTTTCATTTGTTCCCAGTTATTTATAACTCCACCACCTAATCCCATAAACCATCTTAAAGCTGCCCCTTTCAAAGTGGAAGGGAACAATTTTAGTTTCTGGCGGTTAGTGGTGTAATCATATCCCCCGCATAGCACATCAAATTCGAATAAGAATGCATCGGGGTCCTCTGATGTAAGTCCATGAAATGTGGGAATGTGTTGAAGGGGGATTGCTTTCATAGGAGCATTTGCTACGGAATCCACCATGGGGTATTGTACTATAGAAGTTTGGGTGTTTGGCTGATTTTGAGCCATTGGGTCAAATATATGCCAATAACCTTCTGGAAGATCTAAGAGTGTATTCCTAGGTTGAGGGGGAATGTTTTCAACAGGAACAGTTTTAATAGCACTTCCTCTATCTGGAATTTCTGTCTGAGGAAATAGGGTGTCTTCAATAATAATTTTTACCGCGCTCCCTTTGTCTGGGCTATTCAATAGCTAAGTTATCCTAGGAGGAGATCTTGGCTCCTCAGTTTCCTCTGTTTCCCCTTCTCCTTCACAAAGATTACTGAGATTCCCTTCCTGTAGTCATTCTGGAATAGAATTTTCAATTTCTTGAAAGTCCTGTTCGTCATTCTGACTATGCACCTCAACAAAGGCTTAAGATGGTGAGCCTGAGGCCTGAAGGGAACTAGTAGGCTGTTTGGAAGTAACCTTCCTGAGTCCTACTGAACGCTGAGATTCAGCTTTCTTATAGATTTCGTCTATGTATGTTGATCGACCAAGGGTCACCGGTCCCTTAGCTTTTTCTGGTTTTGGTAACGGTTTGGGATTTTTCTCCAGCTTTTTCTGCTTAGTCATGTACTCAATTTAACTACTATGTTTTAAGCAGGTAAGAGTAAATCTGCAGGAAAGCGGGCAAAGGAGCAGGGCTTTTACATGCTCCACACGTAGGTTCTTAACTTCCGTTTTCAAAACCCAATTCCTCCCTAGCAGGTTCATACACTACTCTGAAAAAGACAAATGGCTACACTCTTTCCCCGGCAACAGTGCCAAAATGTAGAGCTATAAAAAGGGTCTCTTTCACCTCTAGTTACCTCACATTAATATATCAATCTAGGAACGTCTAGTTATCTCAAAGAGTGTCTCAGTCTGAGGCTCTAGCACTTGCCAGAGTAATGCTTGTAGTACAGCTATTTAAAAACTACGAAAGGAAATTCACAACTTAACTACTTCAAAGACTAAACCACACCAAATATTGCATCAGTCGAAGGTTCGGTAGCGATAACCCATCCTTTCCATAACTGATGAGAATAGATCAGAGGTCTGGGAGCCAAATAGTAGATGCGGGGCTCACTACAACCTGGGACCGTTCTTAATGACTAGAAATGAAACAACAGGTAAAATAGCAATGGAATAGAATAGCACATCAGCCAAGGGCTTGGTAGCAATAACACATCCCTTTCATAGCTGATGGGAGTAGATCAGAGGTCCTGGGGGCCAAGTAGAAGATGCTGGGGCCCACTACAGCCTGAGTCTGTCCTTAAGAAACAACAAATTAGCAATCTAGAAATGGAACAGCAATTGAAATGGAATAGCAAATAAATGGAACAACAATTCAGAAATAGAACAATAGTCGAGATAAGTAATAACCAAGTTCTTTAAGCTGTAATTTTATTCAATCACTCCAATTAAAATATCAATCCTTCAGTCTTAAAAGATGTACACATATGATGGAACAGCCTTATCGATCAAAACCTTAAAAACACAACAGACTCAATCTTCTTCTGTTATTAATCTGGATAAACGCATGTGATTGCATCTCACGAATAATAACATTCAGTAATCATATGAAAACAGACCTTCCAAGATGATTTGTTATAATGCAAAACACAATCGTGATGAATTCTGTAATAGAGTAACAGTGTCCTGTAGAGATTAATCAATACTTAAAGGATTGGTAAAATGGCGTAGCATCAATATAAAGTTCAAGAACATGAAATGAGTTAATTATAACAGAGCATGTAATAGAATATTCTTAAAACACAGCAGATTACCAGATTACGTCTATGAAAAAACCACACGTAATGGTACAAAAGCAAGTGTCCTCCAGGGCTGGGCCCTTAGCCTCCAAGGGTACACCGCTTAAGATAGATCCAGTCTCAAAGATAAAAGAGCGAACAAGTCTGTATTAAGGCATGCAATAAAATTAGAACTCAAGTTTTCAACAGAACATAAAGATCATAGTCCTGATCTTCCTTAAAAGAAATTACACAAAGATCCTCCCTGTAGCCAATAGTGCTATCCCTTTTATAGGGGAGATGGCGGAGACATCTAGATACAAAAATAGATAAAATAGTGATCCCTCAGGATCTAAGATCCTGAGGGATTCATAGAATCATTAATATTGTGTTACTTCTTCCCTCTTTTGTTTCGTGCTGGTATCTCCGCGTCCTTTCTTGGGTTGATCTGTTTTGATCTGGTTTGCTTCCGGTCTTCTATCAAAGGGACAACAGTTAGCTCATCTTTATCTTTACTTTTGGAATGGCCACCTTCCACTTTTCCTCCCTCCTGCACATAGAAATGACGATTATCAGTGCTTCTCATTAATCTCTCGTGTTTCGTTATAAATTCTTATCATTATCTAAATTTCCCATGCAAAAGGCTTTGAGTTCTAATGAAAAGATACCAAAATGACCATCGAAACATACCTTCCTTGGTACTCCACAGAGTGTTAGTGAGTTCCAAGTGTGTTAAGGAGGAGTTACAAGGCATGCCTAGCAATGCGAAGGAATGCTAGAGTTCTAGGGTGAAATGCAGCCAAGATATGCCAATTCGTGTGAGGAAGTGTTAGCTAGGAGTGTCAGGGAAACACAAGGGAGAACTATGTCGAAATGAATGGAAATGAACAAATAAGAGTTTGTGATTAGAATTTTTAGTGAGTTCCAAGTGTGCTATGGACAAATTGACAAGGTATGCTAGGCTGTGTTAAGGCATGCTCGAGGCTAGGGCAACATGCCAAGATATCATAGGTGCTAGGGTGTAAAAACACGTGTCAAGGAGTGATAAGGAGCGCTAGGGAAACACAAGGGAGCACTACGTAAAAATGAATGGAAATGAATGAATAAGAGTTTGTGACCAAGAGTGTCAGGGATGTCTAGGTGTGCTAAGGAGAGAGTGACAAGGTATACTATGCAGTGCCAAGGAATGCTAGAGTGTTAAGGCTGTAGGCCAAGATGTGTCAGATGCTAGGGTGAGCTAGGGAGTGTTAAGGGGTGTCAAGGAAACATAAGGAAGAAGTAGGTCAAAATGCATGGAAACGAACGAATAAGAGTGTGTGAGAGGGAGTTTCAATGAGTTCTAGGTGTGTTAAGGAGGGAGTGACAAGGTTATATGCTAGGCAATGCCAAGGTATGCTAAACTACCAAGGCATGTCAGGAAGTGCCATGGTGTGATAGGGAGTGTCAAAGCATGCCAGGGAATGCAGGGAATGTTAACACATGCCACATAGTTCCAAGGCATTCTTAGACATGTCAGGTGCTATGGCATGTGAAGATTTAAATTGTGTTGCTTAATTGTTTTGGACCATGGTTGGATGTGATAATCCTTGTCTTAGTAACTTGTTAAGTGGGATGAGTTGAGATTATACATGATTAACCTAATATGAGTTACAAGTAGTTCTCAGGTGAACAAGGCATATGTTGAATTTCCATTACACGTGAGAATATAGGTTTGGCCTTAGAATTTTTTATGCGAACACACTCAACTACCACAACACATCTACTATGAAGAATGAAATCTACCATGAAATAAAAATTAATGGATTGAATGCACAGATTTTAGGGCCTACTACATCTTCATATGTCAATTCCTATTAAGGTGATATACAATAACCATTTATATGTCTGGTATAAGACTCCTCTACAGATTTCTATCCAATAACAACATATCTATGGTAAAAGGTGTACTCTCAGAGGTTGCTCCATCAAAAATAGCAACCAAAAGGGACTTTATTATGCACACAGAAGAAGAATTAAAAATATTGTTATCTATTAGTGCTTATGTGGAGATATGGAGCAAAATTACACATGCAGCAAACCTTTTTGTTCAACCAATCAAGATCTAAAAAGGAAAATATGTGATTATATATACATGTGTGATTGTATTTGTCGAATTGCCAACCTAACCGACAAATTTGTTGAAATTTTGCTGGAGCTGACCTATAATTGTTCCTACAATTAATAAACAAGTAAAATAGGACTGACTTCTCAATACAAAATATAAAATTGATAGGAACAGGGCCAAACTGGGAAAGTGTAAAAATTGGTATGGTTTAAAGGGATCAATCCCTTTGAAAAGTCTTAAATGTGGCAATGAAGGTTGAGCCTCATTCTAGAACCCCTTTGGGCATCCATCTTAGGAATTGGTGTAGGATGCAACACTTCAAAGTAATTTTTGTAGTAGTGATGTCAACAATTGTATGGTCACATGGGGTTGGAGTTGTACTGTCAAAGCTCATTGGTCTACCTTGGAGCTTCTCTAGGGAAATTCCTTAGATGCTTTGGAGTACAATGGCATGATTTGATATTTAGTTTGCATTGAAGAAGATTTGGAGGCTAGATACTGTAGAAAAACCCATTGTTCTGAATTGGGAAGCACATGCTAATGAACAAAGTAATAGAAAGTACACAAATTTGAAACTCAAATAACATCACTATTTATTAGTCTTTGAAACACTACTATTCACTTTTCCTTTAGTCTAGAAGGTACAATGAATCTGGAAACATGTATGACAATGTCTCAACTTCCTTAACTCCTAATCCTAATGCACCTTCCTTGCATGGATAGACAAGACAATTAAAGTTTGTCTCTACTGAATATGATATGAGATATGTAAACATGCTTCCTTAGCTAAGGCTAAGAATTAATAACTAGGGAAGTGCTCCTTTTAACTGTGCATGCAAAAACTAAATAAAGAAAAGAGTTTCGCTACTCCAAGTGCCAGAAACAAATCCATTACCTAAGGTAAGTGCTTTGCCCAAAACAACATATTAAGTACTCAAAAAATTTGTTGCTTCCTTCAAGAGAGGTGTATGCCAAATAGAACTAAGTTATCTCGCACTATCCTCCAAATTCATCCACCTTTAATAGAAATTGTGTGCCCAAAAAAAGACAAGAGACCAATATCCAACAAAATTCGCTGACCAGCGAGAGATTCTTGTACCCAAATAGAGAGATAATAAGGGAATGTCATCTAGGGTGGAATCTTTCACCATAAAAATTGACAAGAGATAGAAGGGGTCAAAAAATATCAAACCTAATGCTCAAGAACAAATGAATTAATCCACACTTTGTGATCCAAAATGAATTCAATCCTTCTTTATTTATAGATTTTCCAGAGGGGTTTCATATTCTTAAATGATTGAGTAAACCTTACTCCAAACCCCAAATATGGGTTTTTTAAGCCCAGTTTCCCCAAAAATTGCCAAACAATGGGTATTTTGGGGTTTTTTCCCCTTTATGGAGGACTATAGCCTACAAGGGTGGATAAGATATTACGTCCCATTCATCCTCAATTTGTAGAGCATGTTACATGGAACCTAATAAAAGAAATAGTGCTTTATTTTAGTATGTAATAATTAAATGATTATTTCTTTCGAGATAGGACATACATCTTGCAAAAATGATCATGGGGTACAGATACTACAAAAGGCCTAAATCTTACTAGCATTGTCATAGTCCAAGAATAAAAACCCTTTCACGTGAAACAAGGTCATTACCACCTACTACAAGCACAAATGACAAATTCAGAAACAATATACTGATTCAATGAAAAAATGATGAATCCTATTAGTGCACTTTAAATTAAATAGCTCTTAAGTTGCAATGTCAATAAAAAATTCTCAGGTTGGATCATAATTAAGCACTCAATGTTGTTTTGGGTCCAATTTGGGGAAAAGAAGAGCTTTTGGTGACAATGGGATGATCAGGATTTTCAGAAGGGAGCTCTGTTATACTTTTCAACATATAAGCGAGTCATTCTAGTGGAGGAGATATAGAGAAGCCTTTAATAAGGACCTTTCCAAGATAAATTTGGAGGAAAATCCATTTTCAAAGCTTAAACATAGTTCTAGATTCAAACAAGAGTAGTAATTTTTCAGAACAATTATTAATTCCAAAGAAATTGGAATCAAGCTAGCATGTTAACCATTTATTCTTCTCCTGGACAATGAAGCATTTATGAAAAATCCTTGGCCCTTTGATCTAGTATTTGATGTAAATGTCTTGATTAAAAATGTAATAAGAGATGTATTTTATATTAAGAAAAATGGAAAAGTAGAGGGCCAATTAATAATTATCTCTAAAAAAATCTCAATAGAATCCTAACATATTTGAAGTCTAAAAGGTTAACTCCATGGTTATTTTTTGCTTTAGGAACTTTGCTAATTTCCATGATTGAAGCATGTATTCATGCCTTGAAAGAATCTCACAAATGCTTTTGATATTGGTTGAAGCAAAGAAAATGTGCAAAGTTACACTCACATAGAGGTATGGAAAAAAAGTATGCGGAGCTTGTTGTCCTAGACTCCAAACAAAGAATGGACATAAGGTGAAAAACCAAGTCAAAAGGTAGTATAGATTTTTTCATGCAAAGGTAGGTGTTAACTCCACACTCTACTGCAAAGGCTTTATGGTGCAAGTGACACAAAGGTTTGCATGTAGAACTTTGGACTAAAAGGAGTTGAGCTTGATGCTGCATGTCCAATATTAACCCACTTTCTATATGAGTTATAGGAGATAAAAATAATGAGATACAGGACATACATAGTATATACTATTATTATTAAATTTTAATAAAAAAATATTACTATGTCTTCCTCGACATAAAACAAACATCTTCCATAAAATATTTTCTACATGAACCTGATTTAAAATGAATCTCTTCCATTGATGCAACCAGCTGAAAACAGAAACGATGCCGATGGGCCAATTTCAGTTTAGAAAATTCAAATTTAGGTTCAATTGTAAGATCTCCTATTTTCAGTTCATATTTCAGTTACAAGTAGTGAAACAAGACTCACCAATCAATCATGATTAATCACAAGTAAAAATCTGCTTGCTCTCCAAATGATCTCATCCAATTCTTTGCGATTCAAACTCACATTCACCAAGTTTAACTCATGGTCAATGAAAATTTGACTTGCAACTTGCTGATTAAAGTAGATTCCTGCAATTGATTCCGCTTTATACAATTTTTGGCCTTGACTCGAGTTTAGGTATGTTGCATTGTTGAAGATTAAATGTCAATCATTCCAAAATTTATTTCTCATTTCTTAGGCCCGCAACTCATATGTCGATACCTTCAGTAATCAATCACTACTCACTATTACACAGTGCATACTCCATATCGGGTAGTCGCCAGCGTGTGCTCTATCCATACTCCATATCAACCCTCAAGCAGTCGCGCATCACATTTAGCGTGTGTTAACTTTAGGCTTAGTAGCTTCACTATTCAACAATCGAGGTTGTAGGTTTTAACTCTGTACAGAAATTACCTACATACAAAATCTAAAACACAGAAAATAAACAACGCAAGAACATAACACATAAAACACATATGCATAGAGATTTCCCTTGGATCCCAAAACTAGGACTACCAGCTTGATTTTTCATTATTATTTTTTCAATGTTAAAATACATATTTATACATGTTGAAGCATCCAATACCATGGACCGAAAACCATCACGTCCAAAACCATGGACTGAAACCCATCACATCCAAAAAAACATGTGCAAAAATCAAGCACAAAACCATAGGTGGGTCCACCCAACCTAACATAGGTTCCAAAAGTGGGGTTACGGGTACACCTCAAACCCCCGGTGACCTCCCCCTCTCTAACCCCTAGTTAACTATGTGGAATAGTCATGGAAAGAATATAACACAACCCAACATTCTCCCACTTGTTGTTTTCCTTACATAGGGGGCCACAAGAGAGCTTAGTCATTTATCCAATCCTGCAATGCCCATTGTTTCTCTACACCAAGAGAACTTCTGAGAGCTCACAAATTTTGTCAATGCATCTGCAGTATTCTTCAAAGTGTCCACCTTTACCAGCAACACCCTTTTGTCTTCTATCATATCCCTCACAAAGTGATACTAAACATCAATGCGCTTTGTCTTTGAATGATATGCAGGGTTCTTTGCCAAGAAAATTGCACCTTGGCTGTCACAGTCTATCCTTATAGCTTCCTGTAATAATCCCATACTTGAACATAATCTCTGTAACCAAACTGCTTCCTTGCTTGCACGAGTGGCCACCATGTATTCTACCTCTGTAGTTGATACTGCCACTATAGATTGTTTCTTACTCATCCAACTGACTACACTTCCAAATAGGTTAAACACATACCCACTTGTAGATCTTCTCTGATCCAGATCTCCAGCCCATTCTGCATCAAAAAAGTCATTAATATCCAACACTCTATCCAATCCTGGTCTTCCTTGGTAGCACAAACCATAATCACTAGTGCCATGCAAATACCTGAAAACCCGCTTCATTGATGTCCAATGCTCCTTTCCTGGTTTTGACATAAACTTGCTCAATACTCCCACTACATTTGCAATGTCTAGTCTAATACATACCATTGCATACATCAGGATACCGACTGCACTTTCATATAGAACACAGGACATGTCCTCTTCCTCTTCTTGTGTCTTGGGACACTGTTCAGCAGATAACCTCACACCTACAGGAATAGGAACCTTCACTGGTTTACTATCCTGCATATTAAGCCTCTGCAACATTGTCTTGACATACATCCTCTGATTTAACCAGAGCTTCCTCTTTGCTTGATCTCTTTTAATTTCCATGCCCAAAATATAGTTTACAGCACCAATATCTTTCATTTCGAATTTGGAGGACAATTGGGTCTTCAAATCCTGGATAATTTCTTTGTCATTTCTAACCAACAACATATCATCCACATACAAGACCAGATAAATAACACAATCACCAATTAATTTAAAATACACACAGTGATTTGCGTTGCTTCTAGTGAATCCAAGTCCACGTATAAATGTATCAAATTTATGATACCACATCCTTGGTGACTGTTTTAACCCATACAGAGACTTCTTTAACTTGCATACCAGTTTTTTGTTACCCTTCACTGTAAAGCCTTCAGGTTGCTTCATGTAGATTTTCTCTTCCAGATCCCCATGAAGAAATGTTGTCTTCACATCCATCTGTTCTACCTCAAAATCAAAAGCAGCAGCAACAGATAAAAGTAATATATAGAAGTTACCTTGACAACAGGAGAGAAAATATCACCAAAATCAATTCCTGCCACCTGGGAATAACCTTTTTCTATCAACTGAGCTTTGTATTTCTCCACTTTTCCTTCTGCATTTATCTTCTTTTTGAACACCCATTTGCTGCCAATGGGTTTCCTTCCAGCCAACAATTCCACTAGATCCCAAGCCTCATTTTTGTGCAAAGATGTCATTTCATCAACCATGGCCTCTTTCCAGAGTTTTCCATTCTCTGAATCCACTGCTTCCTTCACAGTTCTGGGATCATCATCAGTAACAGACAAAGCAAAATTTGAACAGAAAGCAGATGGACTATACCTTTCTGGCTGCCTTCTTCCTCGAACTGATCTTCTCATAACTGGAGTTTGTGGCTCTTCATCTTCTGATTCCTCCTCTGCTACAGAGTCTGATTCTTCCTCCTTTAGTTCAAACTCTATCTTCACAGGTTCCTTTGGTTGACTTCATGTTTAATAACATCTTTCACCTCTCTGAACACCACATCTCGACTATACACAACCTTCCTTGTTACTGGGTTCCAAAGCTTATAACCCTTTAAACCATCTTTATACCAAATAAAGATGCACTTTTCATATTTACTATCCAACTTGGTTCGTTTCTCCTTTGGAACATGTACATATGCATCACATTCAAATACCCTTAGATGTGAAAGAGAGGGTTTCTTACCAATCCATACCTTCTGTGGAGTCTTATCCTCCAACACTGATGAAGGTGACCTGTTGACCAAGTAACATGCAGTATCCACTGCCTCTGCCCCGAATTCCTGTCCTAACTTGGCACCACTGAGCATGCTTCTTGCCCTTTCCATCAATGTCTTCTTCATTCTTTCTGCAACTCCATTTTGTTGAGGTGTATATGGAGTAGTCTTCTGTTGTGATATACCACATTTGTTATAGAATTCTTCAAATTCCTTGTTGTAAAACTCTCCACCATTATCTGTCCTCAGCACATTTATCCTCTTCTCTGTCTGGTTTTCCACTAGAGCCTTAAATTCTTTAAACCTGTCAAAGACTCCATATTTATTCTTAAGGAAATATATCCATGTATTCTTTGAGAAGTCATCTATAAATGATACATAGTACACAGAATTACCCATTGATGGAACTTCACAGGTCCAAACACATCACTGTGCACAAGCTCTAATATCTGTTTCGCCCTCTTACCACCATAGGGGAAGCTCACCCGATTCTGCTTCCCATATACACAATTTTCACAGAAATCAAAATCCAGAGAGCTATTACTCATACCTTCTACCATACCTTTACCATGAAATTTTCCAAGGCCCTTCTCTCCGATATGTCCAAGCCTTTGATGCAACAACATGGTCTTCTCTCTAGAGACCACTAGATTTTCTGCTCCACTTTTAGGAACCACAGAACTATTGCACCCATCTATAATAGTGCTAACTTGTAGCTTGCACAGAGTTCCAATCCAAACTCCCTGCATCAATACCAGTGCTCCCCAAACCATTTTTCAGGTATCCTTCTCGAGCACTGTTTTTACACCTACATCATCCAGCTTGCTTACAGAAATCAGATTTCTAGCTAATGCAGGAATATGTAGAACACTTGTAAGTGTTCTAATCCTTCCACCTTGTAACTTCAACTTTACCTTTCCACGACCAACAATTCTAGCCTTCCTGTAATCCCCCAAGAAGACATCACCGCCATCATATTTCTCATACTCACAAAACCACTCTGTATGGGAAGTGAAGTGAAAGGATGCACCTGAGTCAATCAACCATGCCTCATGATCTACATGTGTACTTGAAGAAGCCAAGTACACATCCCCACCTTCATCTGAGGTGGTTTTCGCCTCTGCAA
>APFE031237986.1:320173-355053 GCA_000404065.3 Pinus taeda
CAAGCCTCATTTTTGTGCAAAGATGTCATTTCATCAACCATGGCCTCTTTCCAGAGTTTTCCATCCTCTAAATCCACTACTTCCTTCACAGTTCTGGGATCATCATCAATAATAGACAAAGCAAAATTTGAATAGAAAGAAGATGGACTTTACCTTTCTAGTTGCCTTCTTTCTCGAATTGATCTTCTCACAACCTGAGTTTATGGCTCTTCATCTTCTAATTCCTCCTCTGCTTTAGAGTGTGATTCTTCCTCCTTTAGCTCAAACTCTATCTTCTCAAGTTCCTTTCATTGGACTTCATGTTTAATAACATCTTTCACCTCTCTAAACACCACATCTCGGTTGTACATAACCTTCCTTGTTACTGGGTTCCAAAGCTTATAACCCTTTAAACCATCCTTATACCAAATAAAGATGCACTTTTCATATTTACTATCCAACTTGGTTTGTTTCTCCTTTGAAATATGTACATATGCATCACATCCAAATACCCTCAGATGTGAAAGAGAGGGTTTCTACCAGTCCATACTTCTTGTGGAGTCTTATCATCCAACGCTGATGAAGGTGACTTGTTGACCAGGTAACATGCAATATCCATCGCCTCTGCCCAAAATTCCTATCCTAACTCGACACCACTAAGCACGCTTCTTGCCCTTTCCATTATTGTCTTATTCATTCTTTCTACAACTCCATTTTACTGAGGTGTATATGGAGTAGTTTTCTATCGTGCTATACCACAGTACTTATAAAATTCTTCAAATTCCTTGCTGCAAAACTCTCCACCATTATCTGTCCTCAGCACCTTATCTTCTTCTCTGCTTGATTTTTCACGAGAGCCTTAAATTCTTTAAACCTTTCAAAGGCTTTAGATTTCTTCTTAAGGAAATATATCCATGTATTCCTTGAGAAGTAATATATAAATGATACATAGTACATAGACTTACCCAGTGATGGAACCTTCACAGGTCCAAACACATCACTGTGCACAAGCTCTAATATCTGTTTCGTCCTCTTACCACCAGAGGGGGAACTCACCCGATCCTACTTCCCATATACACAATTTTCACAGAAATCAAAATCCAGAGAGTTATTACTCATGCCTTCTACCATACCTTTACCATGAAGCATTCGAAGGCCCTTCTCTCCAATATATCCAAGCCTTTGATGCCACAACATGGTCTTCTCTCCAGAGACCACTAGATTATCTAATCCACTTTCAGGAACCACAGAAATGTTGCACCCATCATCAACAATGCTACCTTGTAGCTTGTACAGAGTTCCAATCTGAACTCCTCGCATCAATACCAGTGCTCCCTGAACCATCTTGCAGGTATCCTTCCCAAACACTATTTTTACACTTGCATCTTCCAACTTGCTTATAGAAATCAGATTTCTGGCCAATGCAGTAATATGTAGAACACCTGGAAGTGTTCTAAACCTTCCACCTTGAAAATTCAACTTTACTTTTCTATGACCAACAATTCTAGACTTCCTATCATCCCCTAAGAAGACATCGCCACCATCGTATTTCTCATACTCACAGAACCACTCTGTATGGGGAGTGAAGTGAAAGGATGCACCTGAGTCAATCAACCATGCCTCATGATCTACATGTGTACTTGAAGAAGCCAAGTACACATCCCCACCTTCATCTGAGGTGGTTTTCGCCTCTGCAAAAGGTGCCTCATTAGATCCCTTTCCTTTGTCAGGAGCTTTAGAATTACAGTCCCTTTTGAAGTAGCCTTCCTTTCCGCATTTCCAGCACACCACTTTTACAGGTTTTCCTGGAGATTTAGATCTCCCTCTAGATTTAAATCTCCCACTCGATGAATTATTTTTGTATATGTTCTGGGAACATCCTCGTATAGACAAGGCACCACCATTCTATTTCTCCATATTTTTCCATCTCATCTCCTCTGTTAGGAGGGCTGAGACTATTTCATCAAACTGCAAGGCAGTTGCATTGCTACCTATTGCAATAACTAGACTATCCCATGAATATGGTAGAGAACAAAACAAATTGATGCACTTATCTTCATATGAAATTTTAATATCAATAGATGATAACTGACTTACCATAGTATTAAATGCATTCAGATGCTCTGTCACCGAGTCTCCATCTTTCATCCTCATATTATACAGCTTTTTCCACAGGAACAGTTTATTCATCAGAGACTTAGATTGGTACAAAGTCCCTAAATTTTACCACAAAGCCTTCGCCATAGCTTCCCCTAATACATTCGACAATACTTAATCTGAGACACACAATCGTATTGTGCTATTTGCCTTCCGATCCAACTTCTTCCATTCTTCATCAGACACTCCCATTGGTTTAGTACTCAAACCTACCATGATCCACTGATCTTTATCCACCAATAGATCCTCCATCTTGAGTTTCCACACCTCAAAAATCTGACCATTAAATTTCTTGATCTCTATCTTTTCACTGCTATCCATCTTCTTTCACCACCAAAATCGATCTCACAGATCTCCCACTGAACATAGTCTACCACAAGCCTGAGTGAAACCCCTCAGCAACAAAGGCATCCCCTTGAAGCCAAAATAGCTCTGATACCAAATGTAGGTTTTAACCCCGTACAGAAATTACTTGCATACGAATTCTAAAACACATAAAATAAACAACGCAAGAGCATAACACATTAAACACATATACATAGAGATTTCCCCTAGATCCCAAAATCGAGACTACTAGCTTAATTTTTCATTATTGTCCTTTCAATGTTATAATGCATATTTATACATGCCGAAGCATCCAATACCATGGACTGAAAACCATCGCGTCCAAAACCATGGACTGAAAACCATCGTGTCCAAAAAAGCATGTGTGAAAATCATGCACAAAACCATAGGTGGGTCTGCACAACCTAAAATAGGTTCCAAAACCAAACTTTTCTGGGGTTACAGGTCCACCTCAAACCCCCTATGACCTCCCCCTCTCTAACCCTCGATTAACTACGTGGGCTAGTTGTGGAAACAATATAACACAACCTAATAGAGGTATCTTGGTACTTGGCTTAAATAATAGGTATATTACTATATTGAAGTTTCAATGTTGTTTTCAATGGCAAGTTTCAAGTTTCAATGTTTAGCAATCGAATGTTTGGCATATTCCTTTGGTTATGACTTTTCAACCCTATAAATGGGGCATAAATAGATTTTAAAATGAACTAAGAAATGGTTTCATACCAACCACTGGCCAAGTCATCAAGAATTCCTTACTTGGTCGATGTCTTGCTGACTCCAAAGGGTTTAACCATGCGTTCACAACTTTGGGTTATTTTTTTCTTCCATAATCTATTATTGATGTATTGGTTCAATTGTATTATGCGAAATGAACTTGCAAATTCAAGATTACAATGCAATATATGTTGATAATATTTCCTTTAGGTATGATTTCCTCATATATAACTAATTGTGTTTCAAGGTCGTAATGATATATTAGGTTGAAATGTGCTTGTGTTGCTGGACATACTCCTCTTTGATCCTTAATGAAACCTCATATCCTTTATAACTAACCCTCTTTTTTGCGAAGTTATATATGGAAGGTTTTTTAATTTTTTATTGTCTTTTACAGGAGCCAAATTAAATAGAAGGCACAACTCCAAATCTAAACAAAAGCTACAATTTAAACACAAGTCCAAAAGAACAACAATGCCGAGGGAGAAGGACTTTGCTTGGGTTTATTGTGAAAAGATTCTTGGAGACCCCAAGCTCCTTTGTAAATTTTTCGAAGCGAAATGTAGTGGAGGAATTTGTAGATTCAAGTACCACCTTGCAAAAATACCCAGCGATGATATAGGTCTCTGCAAAAACGTTTACGAAAATGTCAAACAGCAAGAAACCTTTGCCATTGATATGTTGAGTCAGCACAATGCAAAGAAATAAAAGCAAAAGAAATAAATAGGAACTCTTGGAGTTCACAATTTTTCTTCCACTACCCCATTGTCATCTCCCTCTATTGAATCTTCAATGTAGTTCCAAAATTTCCCACACATGCCTCCAAGTCCAAGTCAAGCTCAAGGCTAAATGAATCCTCTGGCATTCCACATTGGAGGTGGAAACATAAACACCTTTTTTTCTCCCTGCACAAAACCTAGTTCTCAGCCTACCTTGGATACCACTGGTTGGAAAAAAATATCCATAGTCAGGAAAGGAAGGCCATTGCTAACTTTTGGTACTATTCCGACATACCTTTCCACTATGCCATAAGTCCTTATTGGCAAGCTATGATTGATGCAGTTGTTGTTGCAGGTCCAGGGTTCAAGTCCCCTTCATCAAATACCATTAGGAAAAATTTGCTATTAGAAAGTGTTGAAGATGCCATGCTTATGATATCTGAGTTTCGTTCATCATGGGTAGAAACGGGGTGCACCAACATGAGTGATGGATGGACAGATCAGAGGAATATAACTTTAATAAATCGCCTTGTATCTTGTCCAGTAGGTACAATGTTTCTCAAATTAGTGGATGCCTCAGACAAGGTTAAGACTGCACAACTTATTTGTGAAATGATGGAGGAAGTCATTCAAGGAGTGCGAGAAGAACATGTTGTACAAATTCTCACTAACAATGCAGCTAATTATATGGTTGTTGGTAGAATTTTTGAGATTAGGCACTCCACCACATTTTGAACCTATTGTGTTTCCCATTGCATAGATTTAATGCTTGAGGACATTGGTAACCTTAATTGGATACATGAGGTTGTGGAGAAGGAAAGACCCATAGCCAAATACCTATACAACCACACTATTGTCCTAAACATTGTTGAGTAATAAAAGGTGTCTTTTTAGCACCTAATTATCTTCACAATAGTTTACCAATCTAGGTAAGACTTTATGTTTCAAGAGTGTACACAGTATGTAGCGCTTGTTTACTCAAGAGTAATGGATCTAAATTGTAGTGTAGTTATTTCAAACATAAGAGTAAATGGATTCAACTAGATAACTCTAATTACAGTTAAAGGAAAGCTCAATTTGCTAATGAAACCAAATCATGCATTCATTCAACTATCAGTCAAGAATATAGTAACAATAACTTATTTTTCTTTGAACTGATTGATCTTCCAAACGTAATTTCTAATCTGAACAGCAGGGATCTTGGTCTGAGAGCATAGACGACAATAGTCAATACTCTTTACAGTAGAGAATCTCAAGATAGGACACTGAACTAAATAACTGGATTGGAAACAATAATAATAGAACACTGAGCTAAATGACTAAATCTGAAGCAACAATAATAGGATACTAAAGCAGATAGTTAGATCGTAGATAATAACAACTGGAATCAATATTTCTGCAGCATGTAAAACAGAGTAATTTTGTTAAGTCTCGAAACAGCAAAGCAATGCGATTACAATAAGTGGAAATCAAACCAGACCATCATACGACAGAACTCATAAAAGAATTGTACAGGAATAGCAAGTGAATCCACCAGGGTTGGGCCCTTAGCCGCTAGTGAACACTACCAAATTACTTCAATAGATGAAAAGGAACAACAACCGCTTTATATATTAATCATTGCAAAATAGTTACAGCCAGTTTGCACTCTGCTTTAATTGCAAGAGTCGATGATCAAAGTTACAAATACAATAGTAATTCTCGAATGATGTCTCTCCCTGCTCTGGTTACAATAACTGCCTTTTATAATGGCGGAGAGGTAAAAAGGATAAATAGTAATAGTGATCCCTCAGGATCAAAAGATCCTGATGAATTCATGCAATCTTCTAACTTCAATTATATTTCCCTCCTTGTGCTAATCCTATGATTCGCTTTACTTTTGTCCATAACTACATGCTTCATCCTTGGCTTACTTATCTTTTTGTTGTCCATTGGCTGAGGAACAACAGTTGTCCCATTTCATCTTTATCCTACATAAACAGTGATAACAGTCGGCTAAATCGTGATGATAAATAATTTCCTTATTTTTACCATAATCCTTTGATATATTAACACTTTAGGGCATAGAAGGGATATAACTAAATAAAATGATGATAAAATAATTAATATATTCATACCTTTTCCATGACTCAACATACTCCCCTGCTTACCCTTTTTCATGTCCTCATGAAAACCATATAGTTTGTATGCAGAGTAGTCAAGGAATAGGCTGGAGAAGGAATTTCATGAAGTGGTATGAACCCATGATTCTTGGCCAAGGTTTCAAAAATGTGTCCCGTCTCTCCTTTTGGTAATTCATATATAGCTTTATAGTCTTCTGCAGGATACTAGACAATAGGACTATGGAACCGACAACCTAGCCAATATGGGTCTTCCCTCAAGATGAGGTTGCTATAAGTAACAAAGTGATCTGCAGCTAATTTAAATTATTTATAGTTAAAAGGTTCTCTTTCCTGTACATTACAATTGGAAACTGTCCATCTGAATTTAGCTGCAACCAATAAGCTGTCTTTAATAGAGAGAAAATACTCTACCCCCTATTGGACAATTTCTTTGTGAATGGGCCCCAAGATTTGGATTACTCCTTCCTTTTTCATAAAAATTTTATGTTTGGCCAGTATTTGTAGTGGGTTCCTTGATTCACACCTGACCCAAAGGTCCAATCCATTTTCCTGCCTCTGGAATGTATTATGGGCTTTAAATCATTTCAATTGGTTAACAACAAATGAAATGAAGGCTTGAAATTGTACATCCCCCATAAAAGGGTTGGGATTCTTCTCCAATTCTTCTTCCAATACAAAATTATGCAAGTAAAACTCACAGAGTAATCATTGAACTTTCACTCCATGGTGTTTATAGCAGTTTATGAAATCTTCAACAATTTTCAATTCTATGGGCTTCACTGCCTTGACAGCCTTGATTTTTAGTTCTAAATACCTTTCTAACAAAAATAAAGTGTAGTTTTTGGCAGGGGACCTGCATGCAAAAATATCCATGTATAGTGAACAAAGATTATCCATTTGATGCATGACTGTCTCTAGTCTTATATTTATTTTCTCATTTCTTTCTTCTACCCTTTGATATTTATCGAAGGCCTCACTTTCTGACGCATTGATATCCCACAGTTTCCTTTGTAATTCCTTGTATCTCTGTTGGGGAATAGTTCCTTCCTCAAGCCTTTCTATGGTCAGCTGAGCTTGTGGTAGATTTTCTTGAAGATTTTTTATATAAGGGTCACTGCACATCAAAATATCTTTGGCTTGGATATAGTCTGTCCATGCTGTTGGAGGGTATTTCCTCCGTTTGGGCAGCCACTTCTATAAAGATTGCATGTTATTCCTTATCAAATTGAATGAATATGGGCTCTGTTTCAGTCCTAGTAACCCTCATGTCATGAAATTCGATTTGAATGGTTGTGTTCACCGTTTCCAGGGTTTTGCTTGAAGTCTTTTAATTAATTTTTGCCGAAGTCTTTTAATTAATTTTTGCAGCTTCTACTGTTCCTTTCTAAACATTTCAATTTTTCTTTTCTTCTTTTTGGGAGGAACAACTATTTCACTAACTGTTTTTGTTCCTAGCGAGCTCGGTTTCTCACCTGGGCTTTGCTCTCCAAGGGCTATGTCTATGCCCTGACTAGTTTCCGTTTCTCCTATTTGGCCGACATCTTCTATGTTCAAATTGACCCAACTAGGTTCTTATGGATATGTACTCCTAGTTTGGTCTGCCTCTTCCTAAATATCTTTTACCCCTATTTCTTCCTCACTAGTTACATTTTCCGCCATGCTCCTATTATGGGAAGAGTTTTATTCCAATTTCTCTATTTCAACATTAAGATTGAGTGGGCTTTCAGGTTGTATGAATTCACTCATATTGGCCAAAATCTGGGCCAATTTAACATCATGCAATGAGTCTTGTGGTGGACTTGTGCTGGGAGTTAATGGAAGTTTTGTTTGATCCCTCTTTTCTTCACTAGTCTGCTCTGTTTCCTCCTCAAGTTTTCACTCTTGGTTATCTCTTCCTTCTAGCGGTAAGGGTTGCTCATTTTTAGGGTTAGATAATTCTAAGGGTTGGCTGCTACTACCCTAGAGGATTTTAGTTGTTCCCAAGCTTGTCTCGGCATAGCGTCTACATTTTTGTGGTATGTTTGTTGTGTTGGTAGTCCTTTTCCTTTTTGGGGCAGGTAAGGCTAACCCCCCCTCTATAGTAAACACTAATTCTTCCCAACTGGTTTACAGTTGGGAAAGGTTGTAGGTTACAATTAGCCTAATTAAATAATGATGACTTACAATAGTCTCTATATGTCGAGATTTCTTTATGCTTTGAGTAGAATCATGCAACAAGAAATTCAAATATGTTCGCAATTTTACAGAACATTTCTGTTTTAGAACTGCTAAAAATTTAATGTGGCGTGGCCTTTCCATATCTTTTCTTCCGTCGCATGTGATATAGCTTTGAACAATTCTAGCCAACTCTATCCATGGTTCTCCCATAGATGAAGGTTGAACTACTTTGCCTTTGACAATCAGGTTCTATCCCTCATCCTAAAAGGTGGCAATGGGGTCTTGTAGCCTCAATTTTCTATGCGTCCATATGGGTCCAACTGCTGGTAATCCAGACACCTCATCTATTACTGCATCTGTCACTGTTATTCACTTTCCTCTTATTATAGAATGATCATCCTATAAATTCTATAAAAATTCGATAGCCATGGTTTCATTGCGTTGCTACAGTCATGTAAAATATGCGACCCATCCGGCTCGTACTAGAATTTCTCAGGTGGCATCGGAAACAGCTAGTATCTGTGGCTCCCTACGCACTGATCATCCTCCCATTTTTTCTGAATTCTACACATTGTTAGCTTAACACAGATAACACAGCAATACACAGAGCTAGCAATGGAACAAGAAGTTGTTAATATTGGATAATACTTTTTCAACATAGATACCGTTAAAAACTTGCTATTATGGGATATCATGTAGCCTAGTACAACCAAATAAAAGACTGACACACATGAAAAAGTGCTTTGGAAGTCACCCATGCCCCCCCTTAAAAATAATAGGTCGCCTTTGATCGGTTAAATTAAAGAATGACATATTGGCAGCAATCGTGTAGTAGTAAAAAAAATGGCAAAGTATACATATTTATGATAAGATCACAAAAATATCGGGTTGCTGAAATTGATGCATAGAATGAAAATTATGAATAAATGTGGAGATGCCATGGAGTGATTCAGAAAGGGAGAAAATAAATATGACGTGGGTAAGATGCTATGCAGTCATTATTCCACTTAAACCATTATGATTGACTTTTTAAACAATATCTCATGCATAAAGGTTCGAAAAATGAATTAGGAACATAATCTCTTCTATAATAAAGATAAAGAAATAAGAAAAGGGAGTTATAATCACTATTGATGTTGAAAATATGACTCCAATACCATCAGCAAAGCTTCTGTTGCCAACAGGTGTTTATAACCTTGACAGAGTTTCTTTTTCACCCTTTGGAACCATGCTCCTTTATGTATAATTAGGAAAGTGCCTTATGATGTTTGAATGGAGGCCATTGTGCTGGCTTGGTAACCAGATGGATCACAATGCCATTCACTGGGAAGGAGTGAAAGGTGGGCAGGTCGACTTGTGATGAGACCTCCTATTCCAAGGACTTTTATTTTTCTAAAGTGTCTATTGGATCATATCCCTAATGTGGTGGCCATAGTGGGAATGCCACTTCATTGCTTCCTTATGATCATGGTAGGCTAGCTCATGATGAGACCCCCTATCCTCTATCTGACAAATCATAGAATTGTTAGTAAACATACACACACACACACACATATATATATATATATCTTTCCTTCTTTCCTCTTTTCTTTTATATAGCACTTCCTATTTATATATAGAGGGTGGCTTAGCACTCCTTAAGAGTAGGGATGGTGGAAGAAGTCTGAACATATCAATAGAAGAAAATATGCCCTTACTCTTAATCAATGATAATAAGTAGAGAGAATTATGGTGACTAGGGAACAACCAACATGGTACAAATAATCAATCAATTTGAGTTATAGTGAAGATAAGGATAGCAAAGTGATATAGATAGTTGTGTCCTCCCCTTTTCTTATCAATACAAAGCAATCTCATTAAAGATGATAATTTTTTCTTTGATTTGCTTGTTCCAGTAACCTTCAACTTTTGTATCTTTCCATATATGTTTGTATTCCTGCCCTATAGAGGATCATAGAGAATAAAATAATTTTGCCAAGGTGCTTATTTTCTAAAAAAACCTCTCAAAAAGAGTGTTGTTCTTTAGGAGGAACAACAAAAAATACACACAAAAAGGTGTTGTTCCTTAAAAAGACCTGCTACTATTCCTTAGGAGGAACAACCAAAATACAAAAAATTGCACATGAAACTGTTGTTCCTTAGGAGAAACAACAGTTGTTCCTTAAGAGGAACATAAAAAAGAAAGAAAAATAATAGGATCTGAACTTGTTGTTTCTTACAGGGAACAGTCGTTGTTCCTTAGGAGGAACAATAGAAAAACAAATGCAAGTGAAAGTGTTGATCCTTAAGTGGAACAACATTAAAACAAACCCAAGAAAAACTGTTGTTCCTTAGAAGGAACAACAAAAAGCAAATAATGATGAAACTGTTGTTCCTTAGAAGGAACAACAATTGTTCCTTAGGAGGAACAATGACTATTCCTTAAATGGAAGAGCGTAAAGCACTCGCATACAAAACTGTTGTTCCTTAGATGGAACAGATGTTGTTCCTTTAAAGGGAACAACAACTATTCCTTAAATAGAACAACGAAAACAAATGTAAATGGAATTGTTGTTCCTTAAACAGAACAATTGTTGTCCCTTAGAGGGAACAACAACTGTTCCTTAAATGGAACAGCAAAAAGAAACACACGAAACTTTTGTTCCTTAAATGGAACCGTTGTTGTTCCTTAGAGAGAACAATAGTTGTTCCTTAAATGGAACAGCGGAAAGAAAAACACGAAACTGTTGTTCCTTAAATAGAACAACAAAAACACAAACATGCAAAAGTGTTGTTCCTTAAATGGAATGTCTATTGTTCCTTAAATGGAACAGCAAAAACACAAACACACGAAATTGTTGTTCCTTAAATGGAATGGCTACCATTCCTTAAGAGGAACAACAACTGTTCCTTAAATGGAACAACAAAAAAAACAAACACGCGAAATTGATGTTCCTTAAAAGGAATGGCCACTATTCCTTAAGAGGAACAAGAGTTATTCCTTAAATGGAACAAAAAAAAGATCGTATATATAGGGGACTGATGTTCCGTAAATGGAATGGTAGTTGTTCCTTCAGAGGGAACAATAGTTGTTCCTTAAATGGAACAACACGAAAATCAAATAAACAGAAAAATGTTGTTCCTTAAATGGAACGGTTGCTATTCCTTAAGAGGAATAGTAGTTGTTATTTAAATGGAACAACACAAAAAATCCATACACAAAATTGTTGTTCCTTTAGAGGAACGATAGCTGTTCTTTAGGGGGGAACAACAGCTATTCTTTAAATGGAACAGCCAAAACAAAAAAAAGTTTATTTACTGTTTATACAAGCGAATTCAAATAGAAACAAAAGTTTATATACAAAATTTAAAAACAAATGAATTTTTCACTAGATTGATGCTAAGGATGGGCTGCCCTCCTCAAAGAGAATTTGCATGGTGGAATCGTCACGTAACTATTGGCAAGAGGACTCCCTCATAAGTAACTTTTGATAAAGTCGCACACAATGACCATTCGCTTTAAAAGAATAGCCAAATCCATCAATGGTTACTAATGTGATGGTGCCATTATCATGCACCTTTTGTATCTCATAAGGTCCTAACCATCTGGTATGGAGTTTTTCGGGGAAATCCTGGAACCTAGAATCATATAGGAGTGCCCAATCTCCTTCATGGAAGATCTTCTTTTTAATAAGGGCATCATGACATTTTGCTCTTTGTTGTTGGACTAATGCAGTGTGCTGAAGAGCTAATAGCCTGATTTCATCTAATTCATTGATTTGCTGCAATTTATTGATCTAAGCTTCATTTAGGTTCAAACCTACCTCCTGAATTGTTCTTAATGTCTGAATTTCAAATTCGATTGGGAAGATAGGTTTCTTTCCAAATACTAGTTGATATGGTGAATATCCTGTGGAATTTCTCCATGTTGTATGGTATGCCCACAAGGCTTCTAGCAATTTGGAGGCCCAATCACGTCTGTGTGATGCCACTGTTTTTGTGAGTATTTCCTCGATTACCTTATTAGTGCTTTCTACTTGGTAGTTTGCCTGTGGGTGGTATGGAGTTGTAATTTTGTGAAGAATATGATAATTTCTTAATGTTGCAGCAATCTTGTTGCCTACGAATTGTGGTCCTCCATCTATAATTATATCTCTCGACAGGTCATATCGCATAAATAGTTGGAAAATAAAATGTATCACTGAATCCTCGGTTTCCCTTGGAAACGCCTCTGCCTCGACCCATTTAGTAAGATATTCTGTTGCAACCAGTATGTATGTTTTTTTATTAGATGGTGGGTTAATAGGGCCAATAAAATATAGCGCCCACCGCTCAGAAGGCTCGATTACTAATTGCAAGTTCAAATGAATCTCATTAGATTGTCCAGGGCGTCCCACCCTCTGGTAGCTATCACATGCTTGAACAAAATTTTTAGTGTCTTTAAAGATAATGGACCAGTAATAACTTGTTTGTAAGACTTTCTGATCAGTTCTACGGTATGCAAAATGTCCACTGCATGGCCCATCATGGCATGCCTTTAGAATGTCAAACAATTCGTCTTCCCGAACGCATCTTCTAATGTGTATATTTGCTCCTATATGGAATAAATAGCCACCGATCCAAAAGAATCGGGTACTCCACTGCACTATTTGTTTTCTTTCATTAGGTCTCAAGTGCTTGGGTAATTTACCTACTGACAGATAATTTGCAACATCTGCATACCATGGCATTCTAACAGTAACAACAAATAAATCTTCATCATGAAATTGATCCTCAACTATTTTTGCGTTAGCTGGCTTTGGCATTCGTGAGATAAAATCAGCTACAAGGTTTTCTTTTCCAGGTCGATCCTTAATTGTGATGTCAAATTCCTGCAAGAGAATCAACCATCTTGTCACTCTTCCATTTGTAATAGATTTATTCACTAGATATTTAATGGCAGAGTGATATGTATATAAAACTACAGGATATCCAATTATATAATGTCAAAATTTCTTAACAGGATATATCATAGCTAAAAATTCCTTTTCAATCACAGTATAATTTAATTCAGTAGGAGATAGACTTTTGCTAATATAATATATTACATATGGTTTTTTATCTTCTTCCTAGCCGAGAACTGCTCTGATTGTTGTGTCTAAAGCATTAGATGAAATCTAGAATGGCGAATCCCAGTTTGGGCCCCTTAGCACTAGGGATGTTGATACGAGCCCTTTTAAATCCTCAAAAGTGTTGTCACATTTATCTATCCAAATGAAATCAATATATCCTATTAGTGCATATAATGGTGCAACAATCTGAGAGAAATTCTTTATAAATCTTCTATAGTAACAAAAAAATCCCAAAAAACTGCGTACCTCTATTTGTGTGGAAGGGGTAGGTATTAAAAGAATTATCTGAATTTTAGCTGGATCTACCTGTATTCCAGCTGCTAAGATATAATGTCCCAAGATGAGTCCCTCGATCATCATCATATGAAATTTTTCATGGCTTAAACAGAGCTTTGTGGCAATGCATCTTTGCAGCACTTTTTCCAATGTTTGTAATGCTAGCTCGAAGTCATCTCCATAAGGTGTGAAGTCATCCATATACACTTTGAGCCCTTCATTTATTAAATTTGAAAAATTGTTGAGTACAACCTTTTGAAATGTTGCAGGTGCATTGCATAGCCTGAAGGGTAAGACCCTGTAAGCAAATGTTCCCCGAGGGTAGGTAAAGGTAGTTTTATCCTGATCTTCAGGGGCAATCTGAATTTGATTGTATCCACTTAAACCTTCAAGGAAAGAAAATAATTTCTTTCCTACCAGTGTGTCCAAGACTTGATCAATAAATGGAAAGAGAAAATGGTCTTTTTGGGTTGCTTTATTGATTTCTCTATAATAAACACATATCCACCACTTCCCATTCTTTTTCGGCACCACTAGTAATGGAGAGACCCATTTGTTGTCAGATATGGGATAAATGAAGTTTACATCTAAAAATTTTTGCAGTTCAGCTTTAACAATATCCTTAAGATGAGGATTTAACCTCCATTGAGCTTGTCAAATGGGTCTGGAATCCTTTTCTGTATAGATGTGTTGCATACAAAATTGGGGGTCAATTCCTTTCATGTTTGGGTAATCCCATGCAAATGCCTCTTTTATATTTTCTCAAGAGTTGGTCATGTTTCTATTCTTGGTCAACAATCAAGTTTTTGTTAATATTCAATGTTTTTCCCAACTCAATTTCTATGGTTTTGCTATTATAAATAGAGGTGGTTGGTATTGATTGAATGTTAATATATTTTATGGGATCTTCTTCTACTTTACTATTGAATGCTGCTTCGACCATGTGACATTTTAGATGGGATCCGCTTCTGGTTGGTTAATGTAGGTGTTATTGATGTCATCTTCTGTTTGATCTTTAAATTCGAGAGCATCTTCTATGGTTGGTGGTGATCTAATGTTTTCAGTTAGATATGATACAAGTTGTTTTCTGGTTTTGATTATTGTTAAACTTGGCTAAGCTAGAGGATATAAGGCTAAATTATTTGCATTGCTTCCTCTTCCTCTAGTCATGCTACCTGTTCGACGGCTAATGTAAGCATCCATAGTTGCTAGCCAAGGTCTACCTAGAATTATGGGGTGTCCATCGAGTCGATTTCTAGGATTGATGATTAGAAAGTCTGCAGGGTATTCCCAGGAGTCTACAGACACCATTACATCATGTAATGTGCCTTTTTGTTTGACTACTGATTGGTCAGCCAATTCCAGCAAGGTCGTGGTTGGGTCCAATGATGTAATGCCAAGCTTTTGACAAGTTGTAGTTGTAAGAATATTGATTGTTCCTCCTAAATCAACTAAGGCATTGGGGAAGGAGAATCCATTTATTTTCACCGTGACTATAAGATTTCCTGGGTCCTCATATTTTACAGGTGTTTCTCTTCCTGATAGTAAATCAGATAAGGTACCGACTACATGGATAGTTGGATTTGTTGTTATTTTCCTCTTTGGTTTTTCCATACATAATTCCTTGATGGTTTTTGCATAAATTGGGATGTCTTGAATAGCCTAAAGGAGTGGTATTTTTATACACAAATTTTTCAATTCTCCCAGAAGATCAAAATCAAGGTGTTCAATTGGGCGAGGTATGATTAGTCATTCTGGGAATGGTGGAGAAGAGGTGGTTGCTTGTTCATGAGTTTTCTGTCTAACCATGTTCTCTTCTTGTGATGCTTGTTCTACAGGTAATGGATTTTCAATTTGAACATTTTTATCCCCCTCTGATTCTATTATACACCCAGATCTTAATTGAAGGTCATTGCACTCCCTTAACTTGGTTTCTTATTCTGGTCCTTCAATAATTTGCACAGGTTGAATTGGTCTGTTGTTGGGGTTCTGGTTGGGTTGGGCTGGGAGCTGGAGTCTTAAGTTGGTCTGGGGGTTCTATTGCAATGTGTAAGGTGTTGGTAGTGTGGGTTGAGGTAGGGGAATTGTTCCTATTGGCTGATTTGTAGGTCTATGTCAGCTTGACTGCCAGTTTTGGTTCTGTGAAGTTGAGGGTGGCCATTGGGATTGATAAGCATTATTTTTCCAAAATAGTGGAAAGTAAGAGGGATTTGGCCAATTATTATTTTGATTCTATTGGTTGGACCAAGGTGGCATAGGGAATGGTTGTCGTGACCAATTTGAAAAAGATGGTTGGTTCTACCACATGGTTCCCAAGTATTGTTGAGCACTATACTGAGGTGGCTAAAAGGAAGAGAATGGGACAATAGGCATACATGTTGTTCGTTCTTGCCACTGGTGGTGCTAATTTATTAGGTATACTGGTTCTGTTTCTTCTTCTACTTCTTTATCAACTAATTTCAATCCCGTGAGTGATGAGCCACTTTCTGTGGTGTGATCTTTCGTACAGATGGCGCAGATTTGGACCGTATCCAGTGGGCACTCTTTGTGGCTATTCTTGTTTCTACATCTAGGACAGAATATCACCAATTTTTGTTCTGCTTTTACTTTCTTTTGTTTGGCTTGCATAATGTTCAATTGCATTGTCAAAGTCCCTAAAATATCAATTTTGAAATCCTCTAACAGATTGCCAATTTCTACGCGAGTTATACCTCCACCAAATATTTTGTTATCCCTTGTGATCATGTCACATTCTACTGGATTCAATCTTGTGCTGCCTCTTGAACACCTAATACAAAAATTAATGATGTTAGCAAAATTTTCCTGATATATATCCCCTTCACCCATAATATTCAATGTTTCTACCCATTGTTCTTTCATCCCTTTAATTAGTGTAGTTTTCAACACATTATCAGGTAAAGGCAGAGTTGCATAGGGAGATTGCTGAAGGTTATATTGAAATAATTCCATACATTCTTCTAATGTTTCACATGGTCTTGCTATCATCTGAAATATTTTGTCTTTCAATTCCCTAGATCTGCAATAGTCCTCATACTTTTTTAGGAAAGCGATTTTCATTTGATCCCAATCGTATAATGTGCCTCCACCTAATCTCATAAGTCGTCGTAAAGCTGCTCCTTTGAATGTGGAGGGAAATAACTTTAGTTTTTGTGGATTAGTGGTATAATCATACCCCCGACACAATAAATCAAACTCAAACAGGAACGCGTCTGGGTCCTTTTATGTTAGCCCATGAAAGGAAAGAATATTTTGGAGAGGAATTGCTTTCATAGGTGCATTGACTGCTGTGTCAACAATGGGATACTACAATGTGGAGGTCTGAGGTGTTTGCTAGTTGTGGGCCATTTGATCAAATACGTGCCAATACCCTTCTGGGATATCTAGAGGGTTATTCCTGGGATGACTAGAAGGGATGGGAATGTGCTTAATAGCACTTCCCTAATCGAGAACAATGAGTGCTCCTTACTGAACTACTACCTGAGGGGATCTTATCTCCTCTGTTTCCCCTACTTCTTCTTGAAGGAACTTAACGACACTCCCTTTATGTGGGGTATTGAGTGTTCCTGGTTGAATTATTACCTGAGGGGACCTTCACTCTCTGTTTCCCATGTTTCTCGTCCTCCTTCATGAAGATAACTAAAATTCCCTTATTGTAAATAAATTGGGCAAGAATTTTCAATTTCTTGAAAACTCTGCTCAGTGTCTTCTCTTTTGCTATGTACCTCAGTGAAGGCTACAAATGGTGAACCTGTGGCCCGAAGGGAATCAATAGGTTTTCGGGAAGCAAATTTTCTAGGACCTACTCATGGCTGAGTTTTGGCTTTCTTTATGATGTCATCTATGAAAGTTGATCATCCAAGGGTCATCGGTCCCTTAGATCTGTCAGGTTTGGGTAGGGAAATTGGATTATTTTCAGGTTTTTTTCTTCTTAGTCATACACACAATTCAAATATTTACCTCTACTATAACTTCTTAACAATTCTACTGGAAAGTGGGCGAGCGAGCAAGAATTTTACGTGCTCCATAAGCAGGTTCTTACGTTTCGTTTTTAATACCCAATTCTCTCCTAATAGACAAGCATCAGATGTACACTACTCTTTAGAAATGGCTACACTCTCCCCAACAATGATGCCAAAATGTTGACTGATAAAAGGTGTCTTTTGAACTCCCAGTTATCTTCACATTAGTTTATCAATCTAGGTAAGACTTTTTATTTCAAGAGTGTACACAGTAAGTGGTGGATGTTTACTCAAGAGTAATGCATCTAAATTGTAGCACAGTTCTTTCAAACATAAGAGTAAATGGATGCAACTAGAGAACTCTAATTACAATTAAAAGAAGGCTCAATTCGCTAATGAAACCAAATCATGCATTCATTCAAGTATCAGTCAAGAATACTGTAACGATAACTTATTTCTCTTTGAACTGATTGATCTTCCAAATGCAATTTCTAATCTGAACAATAGGGATCTCAGTTTGCGAGCGTAGACAACAATAGTCAATACTCTTTACAGTAGAGAATCTCAAGATAGCACATTGAACTAAATAACTAGATTGGAAACACTAATAATAGAACACTGAACTAAATGACTAAATCTGAAACAACAACAATAGGTACTGAAGCCGATAATTAGATCATAGATAATAAAAACTGGAATCAATATTTCTGCAGCATGTAAAATAGAGTAATTTTGTTAAGTCTCGAAACAGCAAAGCAATGCGATTACAATAAGTGGAAATCAAACCAAACCATCACATGACAGAACTCATGAAAGAATGGTACAAGAACAACAAGTGAATCCACCAGAGTGGGCCGTTAACTGCTAGTGAACACCACTGGATTACTTCAGTAGATGAGAAGGAACAACAACTGCTTTATATATTATAGTATAGTGGTGAGTATTCTCGCCTGTCACGTGGGTGACTCGGGTTTGATCCCTGGTAATAGCACCAAAATGTTGAGTGATGAAATGTGTCTTTTTAAATCCTAACTATCTTCACATTAGTTTATCAATCCAGGTAAGACTTTTTATTTCAAGAGTGTACACAGTATGTGGCAGTTGTTTACTCAAGAGTAATGCATCTAAATTGCAGTATAGTTCTTTCTATAGTCATTGTAGTATAGTGGTGAGTATTCCCGCCTGTCACGCGGGTGACCCAGGTTTGATCCCCAAAAATGGTGCCAAAATGTTGAGTTCTAAAAGGTGTCCTTTAAACTCCTAATTATATTCACATTAGTTTACCAATCCATGTAAGACTTTCTATTTCAAGAGTGTACATAGTATGTGGCGGCTGTTTACTCAAGAGTAATGCATCTAAATGTAATACAGTTCTTTCAAACAGAAGAGTAAATGGATGCAGCTAGAGAACTCTAATTATAATTAAAAGAAAGCTCAATTCGCTAATGAAACCAAATCATGCGTTCATTCAAGTATCAGTCAAGAATACAGTAACAATAACTTATTTCTCTTTGAACTGATTGATCTTCTAAACGCAATTTCTAATATGAACAGTAGGGATCTCGATCTGAGAGCATAGACAACAATAGGCAATACTCTTTACAGTAGAGAATCTCAAGAAAGCACTGTTGGAAATAATACTGAGAGGGGGGCCGAATCAGTATTATCAAACTCTTTTCCAATTTATACACATATTTGTAGATCTAACAATTGAAACTTGCATATACCTTCCAAACTTATAATTTAAATCATTCTTCAGATGTTTGTCATTAATCTGTATGTGAGAACCATATAATAATGAGTAGGAACACAAAATAGGCAGTCACACCAAGGAACACAAGATGTAGGGTGGAAACCCAATGTGGGTGAAAACCACCTGCTGCAATATGTCTCTATCTTCTTTCAATTAGAAACTTCTTTTTACAATGATTTTGTACTGGTGCAGTCATTTACCAGTACGCAGGATGCAACCTGCAGAGAGCTACCACTCTCTCTCGTTTTCCAACTTTTCTTGGAAGGGAGCTACAACCCCCTTAGCTCTTGTACTAGCTGAGGTACTAGTACGTAGGTGCTGACCTACAAAAGGCTACTACCTTCTCTTTTCTTCTAGGGACCACGTTTCATAAATTTTCAGACTGGATCCAAGAATATCAAATAGTCATCAAGTATATGTGCATCAACCAATTAACCAATAACTTCTCAGAATGCTATAAAATAGTACCAATTTTATACCCATAACACTGCAACAATAGACAAAATCAGCTCAAATATATTTCAGGAAGAGTTTGCAACTTCACCAAGAATAACCTGCGGATGTCCGCACTTTCTCGTCTGTGGCCTACGCAGCTCCACTCCTACACTATCTATGGCCTGCGTAGCTTTGCCCCTGCATTGTATGTGGCCACCGCAGTTCCGCACCTGTGGCATCTTCTGATCCGCGCACCTACGCAACTGTTCCTTTACTGTGCTGCACACTTCCGCACCTGCTCCTTTACTGGTGTTGCGCACCTCCGCACCTGCACCTTCTCTGATCTTGCGCAACTTCGGATATAGATAGTTTATCAGTCCTCAAATATACCCCAGACTGTCAAATTCACAAATCCATTCATGTGGCAAGGAGATCTCGACCCATCAGTAGATCTGACTTATAATGATCTGGTTTCTCCTTGATTCAGGTTCAACTATAACTCACCAACCAATTATCAGAAATTCAGATATTACTATTCTTAAGATATTCAACACACTTGTATCCACCCAAATGATCTACTTTCCCTTTTATAGCCAAGGCATTATACAAACCATGGATAAAAACCATTGAGAAACAATACTAGGGACCCAAAACCTGGGTTCAATATTTTAGATGCAAAAACCATGGACCAAAACCATAGGATCAAAAACGTTGGGCTACATACCATGGACCAAACTTAAGATGCACATTTTCCTCTCCATGAAAGTCTGTGTATTTAGGTTCGCACCTTTTGGGCGGGAGACATGTGAACATGTCCGCACCTTTTCAATGGTCCTCCTGCGCAACCTGCCGATGACTGCACCTTTTGATCGGTGCACCTACGGAACCAGAAAATAACACTGCTGCACTATAATTTATCATTTGAGATGAGTGGGCTACCATCAAGTACAACACATACATCATAATGCCAACAATCTCCCCCTTTGGACTTGATGGCAACAATACCCAATCACTCTCCCCCTTTAACATCAAGAGCAAAGGGTGGACCATTCCGCTGACCATACACCCCCTGAGTACCTACTATATATGTCAATCTCCTGCTCTGCTGAAATATTGTTCATGCTCTGATACCAATTGTTAAGAAATTTACCCGAGAACAGAAATTAATTACGGAGAATTACTGAGAGAAACAAATATAAAATAACCAGCAACAACCATAAACACATAAACACACATGTTTATCTGGGAAAACCCCAAATCTGGGGAAAAACCCGATCATAATGAAATTTCATTATCCTTGGCCAATTCGGCCAAGTGAGCCTTCATCGCTCACCTCCAGGCCCTTGCATTACAATGAAGTCCTTCCAGCCTTTTATAGGCTCCATTACATATAATACCATGAGCATAATACCATGGGTGCACAATACCATGTGTCCCAAAACCATCACTGTTTAACCTGGTCAAATTTTGACTCTATCCCGAGTCAAGTTTACCTAACAATTCCCCCTTAAACTTGACTTGGGGTTCCTTGACTAACTCCAGCCAAACTTGCTAAGTGAGACAATCCCGCTCACTCTAGCTCTTACCCCCCTCAAAGTCTTTACCTGGGGTATTGTTAACCCGACATCCCCCTTATCACCTAGGTCTAACCTAGACTTTACCGGTGATGACCGAGGGGTACACATTCCTTACGAGTTCTTAAAGTAGTATGCCCATTTACATGCAATAATTTTGACTTCATTAATTTTTTTTTTGTTTATTGCTGCTACTGTTCTGACCCATCCTCTCTCAATTTTATTTGCTCAAAAATTTCTATTAATCATGTCATTTCTTGAATCTTGGAAATTTTCTGAGTCTTTCATTCTTGGCCATCACCGCCTTTGATAATGTCCGTTCTCATCCTTACTGCTCTTCGAGAATACAATCATCATCCATGAAAACCACATTTCTGACATTCAACATGAGAATTCCAGCAGTGACATCGATGCCACCAATTTTTTTCTTTATTCATGCTCGGCTCTGTGTGGGTAGGGTGGAAAGCCGATTGGGACCCGAAGAAGATGAGGGATCTTTGACAGAAGTAGGCAGCCTGCCAATCGAATCCACAGACCCACATTAGATCTAACCAGATCTGACTTCTTTTCATATGCATAACAAATCCATTCTCTTCTCATGCAAATTTATCTATCCACCAGGTCTTCGACCAACATCGCTGATCCAAATCTATGTGAAATCTGAATTTAATTCTATTCAACCATTTTCAACAGTGATCTAACGAGAAATAACAAAAAACTTCTGCGCTGATCCTTTTATCCATTGGGCTAAAAATAAATCCTTCACTAAAAGCATACTTTAGAAGCCCAAACCCTGAACCATGGCTCTGATACCAATTGTTGGAAATAATACTGAGAGGGGAAGTGAATCAATATTATCAAACTCTTTTTCAATTTATACACATATTTGTAGATCTAACAATTGAAACTTGCATATACCTTCCAAACTTATAATTTAAATCATTCTTCAAATGTTTGTCATTAATCTGTATGTGAGAATCATATAATAATGAGCAGGAACACAAAATAGACAGTCGTACCAAGGAACACAAGATGTAAGGTGGAAACCCAATGTGGGTGAAAACCACCTGCTGCAATATGTCTCTATCCTCTTTCAATTAGAAACTTCTTTTTACAATGATTTTATACTGGTGCAGTCCTTTAACAGTACGCAAGCTGCAACTTGCAAAGAGCTACCACTCTCTCTCATTTTCCAACTTTTCTTGGAAGGGAGCTACACCCCCTTAGCTCTTGTGCTAGCTAAGATACTAGTATGTAGGTGCTGACCTACAGAAGGCTACTACCTTCTCTTTTCTTCCAGGGACCATGTTTCATAAATTTTCAAACTAGATCCAAGAATATCAAATAGTCATCAAGTATATGTGCATCAACCAATTAACCAATAACTTCTTAGAGTGCTGTAAAATAGTACCAATTCTATACCCAGAACACTGCAGCAATAGACAAAATCAGCTAAAATATATTTCAAGAAGAGTCCGCAACTTCACAAAGAATAACCTGCGAATGTCCGCACTTTCTCTATATGTGGCATGCCCAGCTCCACTCTTGCACTGTCTATGGCCTGTGCAGCTTCACCCCTGCACTATATGTGGCCTCTGCAGTTCCACACCTGTGGCCTCTTTTGATTCACGCACCTACGCAATTGCTCCTTTACTGTGCTGCACACTTCCGCACCTACTCCTTTACTGGTGTTGCGCACCTCCACACATGTGCTTTCTCTAATCCTGCACACCTTCAGATATAGATAGTTTATCAATTCTCAAATATACCCCAAACTGTCAAATTCAAATATTTGTTCATGCGCCAAGGAGATCTCGACCCATCAGTGGATCTCACTTATAATGATCTGGTTTCTCCTTGATTCAGGTTCAACTATAACTCACCAACCGATTATCAGAAATTCAAATCTTACTATTCTTAAGATATTCAACACACTTGTATCCAGCCAAATGATCTCCTTTCCCTTTTATAGCCAAGGCCTTATACAAGCCATGGATCAAAACCATTGAGAAACAATACAAGGGACCCAAAACTTGGGTTCAATATTTTAGATTCAAAAACCATGGACCAAAACCATAGGATCAAAAATGTCATGCTAAATACCATGGACCAAACTTAAGATGCACATTGTCCTCTACATGAATGTATGTGTATTTAGGTTCAGACATTTTGGGCAGGAGACATGAAAACATGTCCGCACCTTTTCAATGGTCGTCCTGCGCAACCTACCGATTACCACATCTTTTGATCGATGCACCTGAGGAACCAGAAAATAACACTGTTGCACTATAATTTATCATTTGAGATGAGTGGGTTGCCATCAAGTACAACACATACATAATAATGCCAACAATATCCCCCTTTAAACTTGATGGCAACAATTCCCAATCACTCTCCCCTTTTGACATCAAGGGCAAAGGGCGGACCATTCCGCTGACCATACTCCTTTTGAGTACCTGTTGTATATGTCAATCTCCTGCTCTGCTGAAGTGTTGTTCATGCTCTGATACAAATTGGTAAGAAGTTTACCCGAGAACAGAAATTAATTATGGAGAATTACTAAGAGAAACAAATATAAAATAACCAGCAATAACCATAAACATATAAACACACATATTTATTTGGGAAAACCCCAAATCTAGGGAAAAACCCAATCATAATGAAATTTCATTATCCTTGGCCAAAACCTTGGCCAATCCGGCCAAGTGAGCCTTCACCACTCACCTCCAGGCCCTTGCATTACAATGAAGTCCTTCCAGCCTTTTATAGGCTCCATTACATATAATACGACGGGCAGAATACCATGTGCCCCAAAACCATCACTGTTTAACTTGGTCAACTTTTGAATCTATCCCGAGTCAAGTTTACCTAACAATTCCCCCCTTAAACTTGACTTAGGGTTTCTTGAATAACTCCATCCAAACCTGCTAAGTGAGACAATACTGCGCACTCTAGCTCTTACCCCCCTCAAAGTTTTTACCCGAGGTATTGTTAACCCGACATCCCCATTATCACCTAGGTCTAACCTAGACTTTACCGGTGATTACTGAGGGGTACACATGCCTTACCATGTCTCACAGTAGTATTCGCATTTACATGCAATAATTTTGACTTCATTATTTCATTTCTTTTATTGCTATCGCTGTTCTGACGCATCTTCTCTCAATTTGATTTGCTCAAAAACTTCTATTAATCATGTCATTTCTTGAATCTTGGACATTTTCTGAGTCTTTCATTCTTGGCCATCACTGCCTTTGACAACGTCTGTTCTCATCATTACCTCTCTTCGAGAATACAATCATCATCCATGAAAACCACATTTCTGACATTCAACATGAGAATTCCAGCAGTGACATTGATGCCACCAATTTGTTTTCTTTATTCATGCTCGACTCTATGTGGGTAGGGTGGAAAGCCGCTTGGGACCTGAAGAAGATGAGGGATCTTTGACAGAAGGAGGCAGCTCGCCAATCTAATCCACAGATCCACATTAGATCTGACCAGATCCGACTTCATTTGATATGCATAACAGATCCATTCTCTTCTCACGCAAATTTATCTATCCACCAAGTCTTCGACCAACATCGTTGATCCAGATCTATGCCAAATTTGAATTTAATTTTCTTTAACCATTTTCAACAGTGATCTCACGAGCAATAACAAAAAACTTCTACGTTGATCCTTTTATCCTTTGGGCTAAAAATAAATCCTTCATTGAAATTGTACTTTAGAAGCCCAAACCGTGAACCATGGCTCTGATACCAATTGTTGGAAATAATACTGAGAGGGGGGGTGAATCAGTATTATCAAACTCTTTTTCAATTTATACACATATTTGCAAATCTGACAATTGAAACTTGCATATACCTTCCAAAATTATAATTTAAATCATTCTTTAGATGTTTGTCATTAATCTGTATCTGAGAACCATATAATAATGAGCAGGAACACAAAATAGACAGTCGTACCAAGGAACACAAGATGTAAGGTGGAAACCCAATGTGGGTGAAAACCACCTGCTGCAATATGTCTCTAGCTTCTTTCAATTGGAAACTTCTTTTTACAATGATTTCGTACTGGTGAAGTCCTTTACCAGTACACAGGCTGCAACCTGCAGAGAGCTACCACTCTCTCTTTTTTTCCAACTTTTCTTGGAAGGGTGCTACAACCCCCTTAGCTCTTGTACTAGCTGAGATACTAGTACGTAGGTGCTGACCTACAAAAGGCTACTACCTTCTCTTTTCTTCCAGGAACCACGTTTCATAAATTTTCAAACTGGATCAAAGAATATCAAATAGTCATCAAGTATATGTGCATCAACCAATTAACCAATAACTTCTCAGAATGCTATAAAATAGTACCAATTCTATACCCAGAATGCTGCAGCAATAGACAAAATCAGCTAAAATATATTTCAAGAAGAGTCTGCAACTTCACCAAGAATAACCTGCCAATGTCAGCACTTTCTCTGTCTGTGGCCTGCGCAACTCCGCTCGTGCGCTATCTATGGCCTGTGTAGCTTCGCCCCTACACTGTATGTGGCCTGCGCAGTGCCGCACCTGCGGCCTCTTCTGATCTGCGCACCTACGCAACTGCTCCTTTACTGTTCTGCGCACTTCCGCACGTGCTCCTTTACTGGTGTTGTGCACCTCCACACCTACGCCTCCTCTGATCCTACGCACCTTCGGATATAGACAGTTTATCAGTCCTCAAATATACCCCAGACTGTCAAATTCACAGATCCATTCATGCGCTAAGGAGATCTTGACCCATTAGTAGATCTGACTTATAATGATCTGGTTTCTCCTTGATTCAGGTTCAACTATAACTCACCAACCGATTATCAGAAATTCAGATGTTACTATTCTTAAGATATTCAACACACTTGTATCCAGCCTAATGATCTCCTTTCCCTTTTATAGCCAAGGCCTTATACAAACCATGGATCAAAACCATTGAGAAACAATACTAGGGACCCAAAACTTGGGTTCAATATTTTAGATGCAAAAACCACGGACCAAAACCATAAGATCAAAAACGTCGGGCTAAATACTATGGACCAAACTTAAGATGCACATTTTCCTCTGCATGAAAGTCGGTGTATTTAGGTTCACACCTTTTGTGCGGGAGACATGCGAACATGTCTACACCTCTTCAATGGTCCTCCTACGCAACCTGTCGATGATCGCACCTTTCGATCAGTGCACCTACGGAACCAGAAAATAACACTGCTGCACTATAATTTATCATTTCAGATGAGTGGGTTTCCATCAAGTACAACACATACATCATAATGGCAACAATCTCCCCCTTTGGACTTGATGGCAACAATACCCAATCACTCTCCCCCTTTGACATCAAGGGCAAAGGGCAAACCATTCCGCTGACCATACTCCCCCTGAGTACCTGCTCTATATGTCAATCTCCTACTCTGCTGAAGTGTTGTTCATGCTCTGATACCAATTGTTAAGAAATTTACCCAAGAACAGAAATTAATTACGGAGTATTACTAAGAGAAACAAATCTAAAATAACCAGATCAACCATAAACACATAAACGCACATGTTTATTTGGGAAAACCCCAAATCTGGGGAAAAACCCAATCATAATGAAATTTCATTATCCTTGGCCAAAACCCTGGCCTATCCAGCCAAGTGAGCCTTCATCGCTCTCCTCCAGGCCCTTGCATTACAACGAATTCCTTCCAGCCTTTTATAGGCTCCATTACATATAATACCACGGGCAGAATACCATGGGTGCACAATACCATGTGCCCAAAAACCATCACTATTTAACCTGGTCAACTTTTGACTCTATCCCAAGTTAGGTTTACCTAACAATTCCCCCCTTAAACTTGACTTGGGGTTCCCTGACTAACTCCACCAAAACCTGTTAAGTGAGACAATCCCCCTCACTCTAGCTCTTACCCCCCTCAAATTTTTTACCAGGGGTATTGTTAACCCGACATCCCCCTTATCACCTAGCTCTAACCTAGACTTTACCGGTGATTACCAAGGGGTACACATGCCCTACCGGGTCTTACAGTAGTATGCCCATTTACATGCAATAATTTTGACTTCATTAAATTTTTTTTTTTTGTTTATTGTTGCGGTTGTTCTGACCCATCCTCTCTCAATTTGATTTGCTCAAAAACTTCTATTAATCATGTCATTTCTTGAATCTTTGACATTTTCTGAGTCTTTCATTCTTGGCCATCACTGCCTTTGACAACGTCTGTTGTCATCCTTACTGCTCTTCGAGAATACAATCATCATCCATGAAAACCACATTTCCGACATTCAACGTGAGAATTCCAGCAGTGACATCGATGCCACCAATTTGTTTTCTTTATTCATGCTCAGCTCTGTGTGGGTAGGGTGGAACCCGATTGGGACTCAAAGAAGATGAGGGATCTTTGACAAAAGGAAGAAGCTCGCCAATCTAATCCATATATCCACATTAGATCTGACCAGATCTGACTTCTTTTCATACACATAATAGATCCATTCTCTTCTCACGCAAATTTATCTATCCACCAGGTCTTCGACCAACATCGTTGATCTAGATCTATGCCAAATCTGAATTTAATTCTCTTTAACCATTTTCAACGGTGATCTCACGAGCAATAACAAAAAACTTTTGTGCTGATTCCTTTTATACATTGGGCTAAAAATAAATCCTTCGCTGAAAGCGTACTTTAGAAGCCCAAACCCTTAACCATGGCTCTGATACTAATTATTGGAAATAATATTCAAAGGGGGGGTGAGTCAATATTATCAAACTCTTTTTCAATTTATACACATATTTACAGATCTGACAATTGAAACTTGCATATACCTTCCAAACTTATAATTTAAATCATTCTTCAGATGTTTGTCATTAATCTGTATCTGAGAACCATATAATAATGAGCAGGAACAAAAAATAGACAGTCACACCAAGGAACACAAGATGTAAGGTGGAAACCCAATGTGGGTGAAAACCACCTACTGCAATATGTCTCTATCTTCTTTCAATTAGAAAATTCTTTTTACAATGATTTTGTACTGGTGTAGTCCTTTACCAATATGCAGGCTGCAACCTGTAGAGAGCTACCACTCTCTCTCGTTTTCCAAATTTTCTTGGAAGGGAGCTACAACCCCCTTAGCTCTTTTACTAGCTGAGATACTAGTACGTAGGCACTGACCTATAGAAGGCACCTTATCTTTTCTTCTAGGGACCACGTTTCATAAATTTTCAGACTGGATCCAAGAATATCAAATAGTCATCAAGTATATGTGCATCAACCAATTAACCAATAACTTCTCAGAATGATGTAAAATAGTACCAATTCTATACCGAGAACACTACGGCAATAGACAAAATCAGCTAAAATATATTTCAAGAAGAGTTTGCAACTTCACCAAGAATAACCTACGGATGTCCGCACTTTCTTTGTCTGTTGCCTGCGCAGCTCTGCTCCTGCGCTTTCTATGGCTTGTGCAGCTTCACCCCTGCACTGTATGTGGCTTGCGGCTTCTTCTGATCTACGCACCTACACAACTACTCCTTTACTGTGTTGCGCACTTCCGTACCTAGTCCTTTACTAGTGTTGCACACCTCCGCACCTGTGCCTTCTCTGATCTTGCACACCTTTGGATATAGACAGTTTATCAGTCCTCAAATATACCCCAGACTGTCAAATTCACATATTCGCTCATGCGCCAAGGAGATCTCTATCCATCAGTAGATCTGACTTGTAATGATCTGGTTTCTCCTTGATTCAGGTTCAACTATAACTCACCAACCAATTATCAGAAATTCAGATCTTACTATTCTTAAGATATTCAACACACTTGTATCCAGCCAAATGATCTACTTTCCCTTTTATAGCCAAGGCCTTATAAAAACCATGGATCAAAACCATTGAGAAACAATACTAGGGACCCAAAACCTAAGTTCAATATTTTAGATGCAAAAACCACAGACCAAAACCATAGGATCAAAAACGTCGGGCTAAATACCATGGACCAAACTTACGATGCGCATTTTCCTCTGTATGAAAGTTCGTGTATTTAGGTTTGCACCTTTTGGGCGGGTGACATGCAAACATGTCCGCACCTTTTCAATGGTCCTCCTGCGCAACCTTCTGATGACCACACCTTTTGATCGGTGCACCTGCAGAACTAGAAAATAACAATGTTGCACTATAATTTATCATTTGAGATGAGTGGGTTGCCATCAAGTACAACACATACATCATAATGCCAACAAGCACACTGAACTAAATAACTGGATTGCTAACAATAATAATAGAACACGAAACTAAATGACTAAATATGAAGCAACAATAACAGGATACTAAAGCAGATAATTAGATCGTAGATAATAACAACTGGAATCAATATTTCTACAACATGTAAAATAGAGTAATTTCGTTAAGTCTCGAAACAGCAAAGCAATGCAATTACAATAAGTGGAAATCAAGCCAAACCATCACACGGGAGAACTCATAAGCGAATGGTAGAGGAACATCAAGTGAATCCACCAAGTCTGAGCCGTTAGGCACTAGTGAACACCACCAGATTACTTCAGTAGATGAGAAGGAACAACAACCGCTTTATATATTAATCATTGCAAAATAGTTACAGCCAGTTCACACTCTGCTTTAATTGCAAGAGCCGATGATCAAAGTTACAAATAAAATAGTAATTCTCAAATGATGTCTCTCTCCGATCTGCTTACAATAACTACCTTTTATAATGGCGAAGAGGTAAAAAGGATAAATAGTAAGAGTGATCCCTCAGGATCAAGAGATCCTGAGGGATTCATGCAATCTTCTAACTTTAGTTATCTTTCCCTCCTTGCGCTATTTCTGTGATTCACTTTGATTTTGTCCATAACTACACGCTCCATCCTTGGCTTGCTTGTCTTTTCGCTATTGCTTGGCTGAGAAACAACAATTGTCCCATTTCGTCTTTTTCCTACATCAAGAGTGATAACAGTTGGCTAAATTGTGATGATAGATAATTTCCTTATTCTTACCATAATCCTTTGATATATTAACACTTTAAGGCATAGAAGGGATATAATTAAAGAAAATGATGATGAAATAAATAATATATTCATACCTTTTCCATGACTCAACAAACACCATGATAAAATAAACTAAAGGTAAAGAAATTGTTCAACCTGCAGTGACTAGATTTGCAACAAATTTCATATCTTTGTAATTGTAGTTGAGAAAAAGATAAATCTGAAGAGGATGTTCTTGGGACCTAAGTGGATGGCATCTAAGCATTCCAAGACCCTTGAAGGCATTGAATTTTTTGCACTTGTGTTTAATGATGGTTTCTGGAAAGATGCCGAAGAGATTATTGTTGTGATGGAGTCCCTTGTTAGAGTTCTCAAGTACTTCAAGTCTTTTAACTTTTTCATGTTTTAAATTTCATTTCAAGCTTATTTTTATTTTCAATGTTTCATATTTATTTAAATTTGAAAGCTTCAACTTTCAGGATGGTTGATGGTGAAAAACCCGTTATGGGTTACATTTATGAGGAGATGGATCTCGCAAAGGAGGCCATAAAAAGAATATATGGGGATGAGGAGGCAAAGTATATGATAGGTCCCTATAATAATAGTAATTACCTATTGTAGTTGTATCCCTTATTCATATTGTTGTGCCCCTATTGTCCCCATATTTTTATTATTGTGCCCCATAGAATCACTCTATTGTTATTTTTGTGGCTTTATATTATTATTGTTAGGTCGACTAGGTTATATTGTGACTCCTTAGACTCCTATATATAGAAAGGAGGTTTTGTCATTTGAATCATCCAAGAATTGTTCATTCATGTAATGTAAAGGAGGTTGCCCCCTCGAAGAGGCTATATTCTAAGGCGTTGATCTATCTTTTCTATCATTTTCTTGAGCTGGTATTATAACATTTGGTATCAGAGCTTTGGATTCTAGGGTTTTGCTGCTCCGAATAGGTCATCATGGAATTTTCACTATAACTTTTTTCTGCGACGTTTAAGAAGCTAAAAAATACCCATTTTAGAAGAAATCATGTTGAACCTCGGATCTGAATTTCAAAACTTTTTGCACTATATTTGAAGGGATATGATCTGAGCAAGTTGATCTTTTTGTAGACTCCTTAATTGCATTCCAAACAGGTGACGTGGGGAAAATAATTATAACTTTATCTCTGAGCATCAGATTGAAATTTCATCAGAAGGTATAGAAAGAGGACGGACTTTAGTTTCGTATATATATTTTTCAAAGCCAAAGGTTGAAACAGTGACTCATGGCACATCGTACAAGTTCGCTCTACTGAACTAGTCTATAATCAACTCATTGTGGGAGATTTCGCATAACTCTTTCTTGGAGAATTCAATTTGGATCAGACTTGTGGCATTGGAAAGAGGACGCAGAAGGCTACTACAAGTCAAAATTTCAGAACTTGATAGTCCGAAATTACAGAGATACATCATATTCAATATCAAGCTCCTACAAAGTGAAAAAAGGTGTGTAGTATTTTTTTTTTAAATTTTGCATAAGCTTGGTTTGAAAAAATTAGTTGGAAGGAATTCAAAGGGAATAGTAAAGCATTATTATCGATAATTGATGCCCCAAGGAAAGAAAATGCAAACACCTAGTAAGAAACCTGAAAGCTCTAGCATGACTCATGAAGAAGAGGAAGAAATGCAACATGATATATCAAAATTACGAGACCAAGTGAAACAACTGTCACTTGCACAAAAAGAAACAGAATCTAAGATGGATGGTTTAAATAAAGATGTAGAAGCTAAGATGGATATTTTAAAGAAAGGCATAGAAGCTAAGATGGATTATTTGAAGATAGATTTGAAGACAGACATGGAAGAATTGAAGATAAATATGAATAAGTTGCTATAAGAAATGGTCACTAATGGTGAAAGGGTAGTAAAGGAAACTAAAGATGAGAACAAAAGAAATGTTAATCATGATTCCATAGACTCTAATGTTCGATCAAAGAACCACCATATTCCAAAACGATATGAGGAAGTTTGATGGCAAGGATCCTGCAACATGGATATTACAAATGGAGCAATTTTTCGACCTCAATAATGTGCAAAACGCACAAAAGGTAAGTATTGCAACTTTATATTTGGAACCAAATCAGTTTGTATAGTATCAATGGCTTTGCTCTCATAAACAAATTATCACTTGGGCAATTTTATGGAAGAATTGATAGCACATTATGAGGATACAAAAAGAAACACATTTTTTAGCCAATTGATAAGTCTCAAACAAAAGGGTTCAATAATGGAGCACATTGAGGAGTTCCAAAAATTGAACATAAGGGTAAAAAATATTCCAGAGGAGAATAGGATTGATGTGTTCATAGGGACTTTAAAGGATAATATCCAACATGATGTTCACCTTTGGGAACCTGATCCATTAGAGAAGGCATTTAGGTTAGCAAGAAAAATGGAAAGCAAAATTATGGCAACCAGGAAGCATACCAGTCACAACTATAAAGATGGAAGTGTTGTTACCCTTAGCCTTCCACAACCTATAAGGTTGACACCACAATAATTGGAAGAAAAAAGAGAAAAAGGGCTACGTTACAGTTGTGATAACAAATATACTAAAGGTCATAAGTGTGCTGAGAAGAAATTATTCTACATAGATTGTGAAGAGGAAGAAGAAAAGGAGCAAGAAAGGTCAAAAGAAGAGGATATACTCTAGGAACAAAGCCTAGATAAAGAAGAAATGAATCTAACCATATCTTGTAATGCATTGGCTGGAATTACACTCCTCAAACCATCAAGATAGAAGGACAAATCAAGAAGAAAAAGGTAATAGTGTTGATTGATTCAGGAAGTACCCACAATTTTATTCATTGTAAGGTAGCAAAAGAATTGAATTGCTTCCTATATCTAGCACCAGAGTGTCAAGTGATGGTTGCAAATGGAGGAACGATAAATTTCTCTGGAAAGTGCCTTAAGATCAAGCTATCCATGGGAGAATACGTATTGATTAGCCCAATGCTTTCCATTCCAATTGGAGTTGTTGACGTTGTAGTAGGAGTCCAATGGCTATAATCCTTGGGTACCATAGCTTTTAATTTTCAAGAACTTTTCATGAAATTTTCTGCGAAAGGAAAGGAAGTTTAATTAAGGGGTATTTAAGGGAAACTGGGAAAGATAATAAGCTCTAATGGTATGACAAAGCTTCTAAAAAAGGAACAAAGAGGTGTAATTGCACAATTATGTTCGCTAGATGTTTCCACATCAGAATCATCTATTTCTCAGATCTCCAAAAAGTCTTGGACAATCATTCCAAGGTATTTGAGATCCCAAAGGTCTCCCACCTATTCGTGATCATGATCATGCTATTCATCTGATTCCAGGAAGTGTTCCTCCAAACATCAGGCCGTATAGATATCCCTATTCCCAAAAGAGTGAAATTAAACATATGGTTGCAGAAATGCTAGAGGCTGGTATAATTCAACCTAGTCAAAGTTCTTTCTCTGCTTCAGTAGTATTGGTGCACAAGAAGGATGGATCATGGTGGATGTGTCCGGATTATAGAGAGCTCAACAAGCTTACTATTGAAGATAAGTTTCCCATTCCTCTCATTGATGAATAATTGGACGAATTGCATGGATCAATTTACTTCACCAAGTTGGATCTTCATTTAGGATATCATCAAATCAGAATGAAGACTGAAGACATTCCAAAATACATTAGAACCATGAGGGTCATTATGAATTTTTGGTCAGCCTTTGGCCTTACAATGCACCTTCTACATTTCAAGGTTTGATGAATTCCATTTTCAAACCCTTCCTTAGAAAATTTGTGTTAGTATTTTTTGATGATATACTAATCTATAGCAAGTCCTGGAAGGATCATGTTGAACATGTTGACAGGGTGCTACAAGTATTAGAGGAGAAGCAATTATATGCAAAAAAATCCAAATGTTTATTTGGAGTACAAGAGGTGGAATATCTGGGCCATATTGTATCTCATGAAGGAGTTAAGGTAGACCCTAGCAAAATTACAGCCATTAAGGAATGGAAAATCCCCACATCCATAAAGAATCTGCGAGGATTTCACAGGTTGATAGGGTATTATCGCAAGTTTGTTAAGAATTATGGGAGAATAGAAGCACCTCGAACAACATTATTGAAGAAAGATGCATTTTCATGGACTCGAGAAGCAACAAAGTCCTTCAAACATCTTAAAGAGGAAACGTGCCAAGCACCAGTCTTAGCTACACCGGACTTCACAAAAACCTTTATTGTGGAATGTGATGCTTTAGGAAATGGAATTAGTGCTATTTTAATGCAAGATGAAAGACCCATTGCTTTTGAAAGTCGTCCAATCAAGAGAAAGTTTTTACACAAAGCTATTTATGAGAAGGAAATGTTGGCAATACTACGTGCACTTAAGAAATGGTGACCCTACCTAATGGGAAGACACTTCAAAGTAAAAACGGATCATGATAGCCTTAATACTTTTTAGAACAAAGATTATCCTTTGAAGAGCAACAAAAGTGGGTCACAAAGATGTTGGGTTATGACTTTGAAATCATATACAAAAAAGGGAA